>JAMQMW010002787.1:51462-81525 GCA_024115155.1 Thelonectria blattea
AAGACCCGAGGTATATGGAGATGCTCTTGAATATCAACACCAACTCGCACTGGCAGCAACTTGTTGTTGTCTGCTTTGCTTACGTTGAAGCAAGGGAAGCTGTCATCCTGATCAGCTTTCAGTGATGGCATCTGACTCGACTTGAAATACCTGTCGACTTGGTTTAGAATATCCATGTCACTCAGCGGTGCCATTGTTGGTATACTTGATAAGCCGGTGGTGAAC
This sequence comes from Thelonectria blattea, assembly GCA_024115155.1. Classification (NCBI taxonomy): domain Eukaryota; kingdom Fungi; phylum Ascomycota; class Sordariomycetes; order Hypocreales; family Nectriaceae; genus Thelonectria; species Thelonectria blattea. The sequence goes on from JAMQMW010002787.1 coordinate 51,688, forward strand.
AAATCAGCCATATTCCTCCCCATCTCAGACTCCAACCCGCGAAACCCCCCGACAATCCCCTCGACACCCCATCCCTCATCTCCTGACTCATCTTAACCTTTCCCTTTCATCCTCGTAACCTCGATCTCAACTCCAACAATTCCCCCTCTCATAGCCTCGAAATACCCCGACGGCGCACCCGTCACCTCCCACGGCCCCGGATTATCCCCTTTTCCATCGTGTCCCATGACTTCGACCTCGCCGTACCGCAATACGTCCCGAATCTGCGCCTGCAAGATTGCAGCCGCCTCGTCGGGTTTTTTTTTCAAAGTAGAAACTCGCTTTACCAGAGACTTGCATGACGGAGGTTCGGAGATGGCTTTCTGCGTGGACGGCGTTGATGGGCATGATGGGTATGAAAATTGGTGTGGAAGGGTTGGGAGTGAGAGGTGAAGACAGTGTGATTGATGATGCAGACTCGCTTTTAACTATTGTGCTTTATACAAGGACAGGATTACTCTTTATTTTGGTGTCTATCGTGATGTTGGGCGCCGAGACTTCATGTCCTCGAAGCTGAGGATTTGTCCGTTTTAGCTAAGTTAATGAAACATTCTTGGGGGGCCGCAATCTCGACCTCGAATTAAGTTAGGATTGAGAGGAAATACAGCTGTTATGCCAACTCAACTACATTGGCTTCCTTATGCCACCAATGCCATTGGCACGGCGCCTGCAATGGTGACCAACCTGCACTCTCCCCAAACTCGGTCAGGGCAACGATCAATGTGCCATGGCCTAAGTCTTGAAACCACTCTCAAATAGAGCGCAGATGATTCTAAAGCATGTTCCGAAACGGTACCCAGCACGCAGTTATGCAACCGGCTGAACACCCGGGCGGCCGGCAAGTGCTGCGGGACGGTTTATGCTTGTCCATGACACCCTTACGGCAAACTCATGGTTATAATTACCGATTCAGGATTCGGTCTGGCCTGAGCACAACGACATGGGCACAATACGAATACTCGGCACCGATTTAATCTTTCCAACGTTGGGAAACGGCACTTGTTAATCTGCATTGCGGTTGAGAGATCTAGGCGACCGTATGTTAGTCTCGAAGCGGAAGGTCGAGCACAACGTTTCTATGCAAAGGGACAACAAAGAACTTTTATCCGGGCCGTTTAACTCTTCTAGAAGGACGGATATGAGTGGGTCAGGGATAGTGATCCATTTCTTGAATTGATCGGGCCGGTTCCTCTTGAATAAGAAACCAGGTCAGGGGAGTTGTGCTGCATGATTTCCACTCCCAAGTATTCATTTCAACCTTGTTCTCAAGACGTCATGAATCCCGCGTGGGAGTCCATTTATCGATTTTACTACAAACAACACCAGTCTTGCGTCATGCCCATTCCGCCGTGACACATAGTCGGACTGCCCGAATCCACCGAAAACCCAACAAGGGGTTGTTGGGTCGGGAAATCGAACAGGCATCTCGGGAGTCGCCTCCTGATCTGATGGACATCGCGGCATCCGGTCCGGTTGGGCAGAGCCTCAAGGACCCTCAAATAACGCTCATCAATCGCTCCCTTCAGACATCCATTGAGACGGGTCCCTTCCCGATGCCTACACTACCCTTCTACGTAGTATATTATTCACAACAACGAGACTGCCCCATGCTTGATGACTCAACATCTCCTGAGCCTACGGGAACCACTCCCCCCCGAATAGTCAAGAGAAGCCTTTTTTTCTTAGAGTTGTCGCTTCCGTCTTTGCGGCTCCATCGCTTTTTATTGATTTACGTATTTGATTTCCACTTGTAGGCTGACCGTTTTTGCGAATTTCCCTCAATACCTTACGCAAGCAAAGCGAATGTTTCCAACTTCAGACTGCGTAGCAATGCCTTCCCCAGTTTGTTGTTGTCGGGTCTCATGTCTGTTGCACGCGACCGGATCAAGCCACTTGATCCAAGCCATGGGGTCGGTCTAGGTGCATCCCTTTATAGGTCGAGGAGAGGCGGAGGCTGAACCGGTCGTCAACACGACTGCTTTCTCCTCGAGTCCTCTAGTCTCTCTCAACGTTCCAGTCCCATTGCAACGACTCGAACCCACAGCCCTTGTTTCCTACATGACAGGAATGAGCTCAACTGAGGTTCATCCCGCCCACACCACCATGTCTTGCATCTCAGGCATCGCCAAGCTGCGGCACTGCATCTTCCCCTTCACCAGGCCCGAAGCCTCTCTCGACTGGGATCTGGACCGCTCCAACTTCGTCCTCCAAGGCCACAGCGAGGACCACGCCGCCGCCGTAATAGAAGGCCAGCTGCGCCTCGACGTCAACATCGACTTCCTCCACATCGACGCCTTCTCCGCGACCCTCTCCATCCACGTCATCCAGAAACGCCCGTTTCGCGAGCACTGCCCGTCGTGTCGAAGCCAGCGGAGGATCCTGCAGAAATGGGACTTTATCGTCGCCCCGGAGACTCTCCCGCGCGGCCGCCACACGTTTCCCTTTTCTGCGTCTCTCAGCGGAAGCAGCCCGACCACAATGGACAACGAGCTCGTGTCTATTAGTTACGAGTTCAACGCCGTCGCCGTCGTCGACCACGGTCACGACGAAACGTCCCAAGTCAAGCTGGACCGGCCCATCAAGATCCAGCGCGCCGTTCCCGAGCCCGAGCTGCCGTTCCAATTGGACCATAGCTTCCCGCCGTCAGAGTTCAAGACGGAGGCGCAGCTGATGCGCGTCGTCTACCCCAACGAGCCTAACCGGGTGTACCTCCGGTTGCAAGGGCCGATAGGGGCCGACCCCAAGGATTCCAAGGCCAAGCAGAGGTGGATGCTCAGGAAGGTATCGTGGAAGCTCGAGGAGACGATCAGGACCATGGCTCAAGCCTGTGAAGAGCACGGCTGCAGTTCAGCGAGTGGCGAGAAGGAGGCCGAGTATCGAACGGCGACACACGTTGTCGAAGAGCTGGACCTATACGGAGGCTGGAAGTCAGGCTCGATCCGCACCGACGGGACGGTGGAAATGGAGATGGAATACAGCAACGACGGCGAAAACGGACACTCGGGGAGAGGGACCTACAGCTGCGACATGAGCGACTGGGAGGGTATCGAGGTGGCACACACGCTGGTCATCGAGTTCGCCGTGTGTTGGGAGGGCGTCCCCAAGGGAAACGGCCACGCGGGAACCTGCATCACGGCCGGACACATGTTGAGGATGCGATATCCCGTCGTGATAGCCCATCACCCGGGCGACGCCGCGAGTTGGGAAGCCGATGCGCCTCCGAGGTACGAGGACGTGCCTCCCGAGCCGCCATGTTACCCGGGTGTTCTTGGGAGTCAATGACAATATTGGATTGCTAAAGTGTGACTTATGCCAAGAACTTGTGAATGAATGTGGTCTGAGAGGATTGACCGATTGCTCTCAAATAATCCGGAAGCAGAGCGGGTCTTACATAATCCATACCGATTGGACATTGACGGGGACCCGCAAAGGTAAGCCAATCAGATGCTTTGCAATGCTGAGCAAGGCCCCACCGATGTCTTGGATCATCCAAGAAAACACGGTAACATTAAAGTCTTGAAACTTCATTCCTCCTCGTATTCGTCCAAGACAGCAAAGCATCACATCTCCCAGGTTGCTACACTGGACAAAATATCGGCGCCAGCTCAATGTCCCACATCATCTCCCTCCACATGACGCCCTCCACACCAGGTCTATCCCCGAGTCTGAGATGTTTCAGCCATGTCAGGATAGCTTCATAGTCCCTCTTGACCCGTTTCTCGCACCACCACAGCCCTTCGAAACGCTGCATAAGCCCCAGCCAATAACCAAAAATCCACAAGGCTCTTTCGTCCTTTTTGGACAGCAAGTCTCGAAACGCCCGCTTCATCTTGGCCAAAAAGGCAAAGTTCTTGAGGGCATTCAGTCTCAAGGGCTCCAAGTCTCGCAGACGCGCGAGCACCATGACTGGGACCCGAAACACCTCGTTGGACGGCTGGTCCAGCTCAAAGATCGCTTTCCACCTGGCTGGTACAACCTCTGGACTGAGAAGGTTCCGGACCCGAGACCACATGTCTCTCTCGATACCTAGAAAAATGCGACTGAGAAAGGCGAGCATGGCGTTTAGGCCTTCTTCGTCTTTGGTCATGGTCATCATCAGTGGACGAATGCCCGCCTGCAACGCGAGCCAACCGAGTGTGCTCTCGTTGGGGTTGCAGACCCACGAATGCCTTGGTTCGGCCCCTTCAGTTTCTGGGAGAGCCAGAGCCAGGATGTTGAGGAGCACCGCGCTGAGGACGAACTCGTTCGCGTCAGATGGGGCCATGGCCTGCTTTCGGTTGTCCAGGATGGTCTTGCAGTCACGTAGCGCGAGGGACTGCTGAAAGTGCTCGGCGATGCGGTGATGTACCACGCCTGGGGAGACGTGACGAAGGTGACAGGCGGTGATGGCAAGGATTGTGCTGCGGATGAGGGCATTCGACGCGAACAGCGAATTGAGCTCCTCGCTCTGGGGCAACTGAAGAACTCGGTCCCAGTGAGTGTGCAGATGCTGCATGAGATGGAGACTCGAGGTGCCGTTCTTTGTGCTAGGGGCGTGGAACGGAACGATGGGTTCGGCACTCAATACCGAGACGGTAAGCTTTGTGGAGGGTGGATAAGAGCATTGCCGATGGTTTCTCCGACACCTGTCACAGCGAGGCTTCACTTCATCGCACTTGGTTTGGTGGTGAGTGGTTGTCTTCAGATCAAATGGGTAACGACCTACCTTGACCTTTTTCTCCTTGCAGAGCAAACACCCAGCCGTCGTTCTAGCATGCGGCCGACGCATCTTGGCGACACGGACCCGGCGGGCATAGTCGTCCTGCGAGATGATGTTGAACCTGGCCTTGGAAGTCATGTTTCTCGTGGATTGTGAGCTTGTTCAAAAGAAGCAACCGAGGAGAATTGAAGAAGGGTGAAGTTTTAATGGAGGCATGGTGAGCAGTAAGTTGCTTCAGCATGTTAGTCCATGGGATGACGCGAATACGTACCAGGCATGTTCAGCTCGGTTACTGTGTTGGGTTTGGCGTGGCGGTTGGGGTTGCCGTGCATGGTGGAGGATGGCAATGAAGCAAGTATGAAGGAGGATAACAGAAGAGGAAGGGAAAGGTATTAAAGCTTGGCTGTTCTGCTTTTAGGTTTTTCTCTTCACCTCTTACTTTTCTAGTATGGATGAAAGGGAAGGACTTTTCTCGGCCTGGGCGATATTCGTATCAATCGGGGGCAGCTCCTTCCCAATCATTGGTTTACATCCGACCCCTCATGGCCCTGTCAGAACTGGAGCATCCCAAGTGTTGAAAATAATACAACATCAGCCCCTCACCACCCGACGCTCGACTCTCGCATCTTCGAGGACAGACTTTTGGCAGCCTGCGGATAGTTGCATGTCACATGCCTCGATTCCTCCCTCTCCTGCATGGAAACCCGGGGCAATAACCCTCCATGACGGTGGACCCCGCGATGCACTGTTTTCCAATGCCCCGGCCCTGATTGGCGGATGGAGTCTGACTTTCAAGGAATCTCAGCTGGCTATCTGCACCGCTCGGCCATGCGGCCATGCCCGACACGGCAACGGGAGCGTCGCCGCTTACGCCTAGCGAGTGGAGGAGGAATGCCCGGGCCGCTCGTGCACTAGGAGACGGCAAGACGCCTTTGGGTCTGTTTGGGCGGTGCTTGGGCGAGGTGGTGTTGGGAGGGAGATGCCAATGGCCCATGGGGGCCGAAGGGGAGGGCATCATTCTGATGGGCTCGTGACGGGCTGATGTCAGAAGGGTTTGGCCTGTGGTGGTGACTGTGAGACATGGCACATTGGCAGGCTTTCTTTTGGTGGCGTGCCCAGAGTTCCAGACCATGCAGGCGGCAGGTATTTATTGACTGCCTGGTGGTTTCTAGGGTTGGATTGATCTACCTCGTCCTTCTCCCGTTCCTCATCTCTCTCTCGTTCCTCCTCTTCTCCCGTCCCTCCTACTTCTCTCTTCGTCGGTTTCCTCATCAGCCCTCATCACCATGTCCTCTCCCAAACCCCTCGCAAAAGGCGACTACGCCCCCTCGGGTCCCGACGACCGTCGCGGCCCTTGCCCCATGATCAACACTCTCGCCAACCACGGCTACCTCCCCCGCGACGGCCGCAACGTGCGCGTCGAGGACTTCACCTCGGCCCTCGCCAACGTCGGCGTGGCCCCGAGTCTCGCCGCCGTCTTTGCCAACCCCATCTTCCAGGAGCACATTGCCGAGAAGACCAAGACGGGTACGGAGCCGGAGCCGACCCCGGAGCCGACTCCCGGTCTCGTCTCCCGCGCCCTCGGCCTCGTCCGCGACCCCTGGTCCGCCTTTGCCGGCTTCGGCATGCGTCGCCCGGGACAAGTCGACGACCAGGGCCGTCCCGTGCTGGACCTCGACCAGCTCCGGCTGCACAACGTGGTCGAGCACGACGCGTCGCTGACCCGCGGCGACTTTGGGACCGGCGACAACTGGACCCTCCAGCCCGACCTCCTCGAAGACCTCATCGCCTCCTCGTCGGACGGCGGCAAGTCCCTCACGGCCGAAGACCTCGTGGCCCTGCGCAAGCGCCGCATCGCCCGCATGCGCGAGGTCAACCCGGACTTCATCTACGGCGACCAGCAGCACCAGGCCGCCTGCGGCGAGATCACGCTGATTCTCAAGATTATTGGCGACGGGGAGCGTGCACCGTGCGAGCAGGTGCGCGCCTTCTTCGCCGAGGAGAGGTTGCCCGTGGCCGAGGGCTGGCAGAGCCGGCAGTGGTGGAAGCTGGGCGTGTTGGAGTTTTTCAACACGAGCAGCCACATATCCAAGATGATTGGGAAGTACTGAGAACTGGAACTCGGGACGTGGGGGGAATTCGGATACGGTTCCGGAGGGAGGATGATGACGCGTTTGCATAGCTATATTTTACTAATCAAGCCTCTTTTTCTGTCTCTTCTTTGCAGTTCCTTTGCCGTCGTTCGGAGCCGAAGTGGGCGTTTTGGCATTTCATCAAACATGCCAAGATGGTTTGGGGTTGTGTCATGTCGCAGACTGGAAACTCTTAATGTCGCCGCGGTTTGTGGAGGATGGCTAAAACAAGCTTAAACAAGCCCTGCGCGAGCCTCATTTACACCAAAAACACCCCTTTGGCATGATACCGACTTCAGACGTCGTTGTGTGAGAGTGTCGAGGAGTCGTCATCGCGGGTGCGCCCGAGAGTGGGATATCGCCGGTGGGAGTTGGGTTGGGGGGGAGGGGTTTATTAGTTGACTGATGTCCTCGTGGCGTGACTTCAATGAGGGCATTCAGTTTACATTTCTTCTCGTCTTTTGTCACTCGTTGTGTTGATATTGTTGAGCAGGTCTCATTCACTTCTTCTCTTTTCGTTGACAATTCCCTTCATTTCTTCGTTGTCCATCGACATCATGTTGTGCTGGCTTATATTAGCTCTGTCTGCCCTCGCAGCCGCACTCCCACAACCACTCCTCCTCATTACACCTCCGTCTCTCACCATCCCAGCCAAACCGCCATTCAGAAGTACTTCCATCCATCTCCCTCCCATCTTTACAATATCCTCCCCCTATCCTAACTAACCCTCCCAGTCCGCCGAAATCTCATCTCCCCCCGCGCAACCAACAAACTCATCACCGTCATCGTCGGCGGCACCCAAGACACCTTCGTCCCCAACTCCCTCTCCGCGTCCGTCGGCGACGTCATCCAGTTCCAGTTCAGCTCGGGAAACCACACCGTCACCCAAAGCTCCGCCGACGCCCCCTGCCAGCCCCTGCAGCTCACCCAGGCGGACGCCGTGCACAGCGGACACATCCCTTACGAGGATGGGCAGACCACCGTGGGCACCTTCAACATGCCGGTTACGAGCGCCGAGCCCATGTTTTTGTATTGCGCGACGGGGCCGCATTGTCAGAATGGGCAGGTCATGGTTGTGAATCCGTAGGTTTTTACGTGAGAGTCTGGGGGTGGGGGAGAGGTTGTGTGCTGACTGGGAGTGTAGGACGAGCGATGATCAGCTTATTAACTATTCCAAGCTTTCGGCGGCGGCGGCCGTGAATGTCGATGGTGTGGCCGTGGTGGGCGGTGCCGTGGGTGAGATTGCTTTGGAGGCGGCGGCTTTTGATCCTCCGGCCGCAGAGGAGGCCCCCCCTGAGGCGGCTCCGGTTGAGACGCCGGCTGCTTAGAGGGGGTAGATGATAGAGGATAGGGGTTGGGTCTTGAACTTTGGAATATCCTTGTACTGTTTATTCAATCGCTTGGCTAGTTGGGTATATATCGTCCATGTGTTAAGTTCAATCATGCAGTGATAGACTCATAAGTCTTGTACTCCTGTCTCATCCATCCGCAGCAATTCCGTCTCTCGTAGCGTCGTAATGGCCTGCTCTCCACCCACTCGGTGCACTAGACCAGCGGCCTCTCTCTTCCTCGCGCTCGGCGTCATCAGGGGAGGGTTCCGCACCGAGTTCGATGCCCCTGAAAATGTCGCCAGTAACCTGATGCTTCGTGCTGCTGCCGGGGAAGTCGAGTTGTTCTCGACGATGAGGACTGTGTGGTGGGCATGTCCGGCGTTGCGAGGGCGAACTTCAGCTTGAAGATGCAGGTGGATAAGGCGTGGGAGGGTTCGACATGCTGGGTGCTTGTTGGCTCGGTCATGTCGAGTTATGTCGACGGCAAGCAACCAGCCTCCTCAACCACCAACCTGCCTCCAAACCCTCGCACACCAACACGTCACCAACAAATCAACCTCCTTCTCCCCCATCGCCTGCTTCAACTCCAACCTCGGCAACCCCTCCCCCTTGCGCCCAATCTTCGTCTCGACCGCCACCACTTCCCCGTCATCCACCCTCCGCCACGCGATCTCACTCCCGCGCTGCAACCGATCCCTCAGCGACCGATCCGTCTTGAAGTGCCCGGCCACGCGGAAAGACGACGGACCCGCGCCTTGCGCCATGTCCACGTCAGGGAAGGACCGGCGCGGGCCGGCCCGGCCGACGATGCTGATGTCGCGCAGCCCGATGCTGAGGTAATCGGAGAAGAAGTCGTACAGGTGGTCCTCGCGGGAGCGCTCGCCACGGCGGGGGGAGGGGGATGACTTGTAGCGTGTCTTGCTGACGCTGTAGAGTGTGGCTGTGGCTTCCACGGGGGGTTGGTTGAGGTGGTAGAGCGTGCGATCTGGTTGTAGGCGGGAGTAGATGCGGCGGCCGTCTAAGACGAAGGTTGGGAGGGCCTCGCTTGATTGGGGAGTTGAGGAGTGAGTGATTGTGGAGGATTCATATGATGGGAGCCCATCGTCGCGAACGGAAGCGTCGTAGGCGGGAGGTTGATCCGATGCCATTTTGAGTTTGAGTGTACTATTCGTGAACACAATATCTCATGAGTGAGGGCATCCGCGTCTTTATGCAGCTTCATCAAGGCTGCGCATCGAGGCGCAGTCGTTAAGCAGTCAGCCCTGCCACGCGTAGCGTCGACGTTTAACGCTGTGAAATACGCTGCAATACGCAACCATACGCCTGGCGTATTCGCAAGCGCCTGAATCCGTCGAATCGAAACGTCGCGTGAATTTGAAATATCGGGCAGCCGTTGGTGAACTTTTTGACAAGCGTCATCAATGTGCATTATGCCGCTGTCAGAGTTTCGTATCCCGTCCGTGGCTTGGCAGCCATTGCAAAACCGCCTTATTGCCAGCGAATCACCTAACCAAGTTAGCCGTCATCTCCCTTTGACATGGAAGTCTCCGCTGTTACTTTGAGAGTGCATCGCCAACCATGCAATCACTCACATCATTGCCTTGGCAAGGTGTGAGCTGCCCGATAGCCTCACCAAGGACGCAAGCTCAGACTTGTTCAAACAGCGTCCTCGCTGTCGATGCCGGGGCGTTGAGCACAGTGTTGGGCAAGTTGTTTGGCTTCGTTGGTGCGAGGGCGCTGGTGCGAATCGCCGTCGATGGCAGCCCGAAGCGGATTATCGAATCCAACGAGCTGTTGAATTTGTAGATGCTCTCATCGCCCACCTTTAAAGGCCATCTTAGCTACTGTCCGTAGAACTCAGTAGAAAGCAATTGATTGATGGGCGATTGAATTCATGTCCAAGTTTGATTTCATTTCAAAAGGGAAACCGCCAAGTCCCCCACCAAAGTCCCGTCGGCCTCCACAAACGCCGAACCCCGACGTCACCCAAGAAATCTCCAGAGATCATCCGACGCTCCAGCTTCCAGCTTCCCACGAACCGAACCACATCCAACCCCGACTCGCGCCGTCTCCAGCGCCCAATTGACCATGAACGCCGCCCCTCGCATCGCAAGAAGCTCTCTGGGCCCATCCCAATCGTCCTGGGCCTGCTTCTTCTGTCGCAATGCCTCCCCGCGCACCTCCCCTCCCGCCGTCCGATTGGCCCTCCGCAGAAACGCCTCGAGCTCGTCGCCGCGGAAGAGCCACACGCCGACCATGGACGAGATTCGCGCGCACTACAGCTTGAAGAACCGCACCGTGGCGTACGTCCTCGATCGAAACGAACTTCTATTCATGAGCCCGGCTGACCTCTCCAGGTACTACACCATCAGCACCATCCTCGGCTTCGTCGCCTTGACCTACGGCTCCGTCCCGCTGTACAAGATGGTATAACCCGAACCACACCGACCCTCACCATCGAAACCCGATTCTAACACTCTTCACAAGATCTGCCAAACCACCGGCTGGGGCGGCCAACCCGTCCGCGCCCACGGCGGCAGCGCCACCGACGAAGCCGACCTCGCGAGCCGCCTCGTCCCCGTCCGCGACGCCAAGCGCATCAAGGTGACCTTCAACGCCTCCGTGTCCGACGTGCTCCCCTGGAAGTTCACCCCGCAGCAGCGCGAGGTGCGCGTGCTCCCCGGCGAGACCGCCCTGGCCTTTTACACGGCCACCAACAAGAGCGACCAGGACATCATCGGCGTGGCCACCTACAGCGTCACCCCCGCCCAGTGCGCCCCCTACTTCAGCAAGATCCAGTGCTTCTGCTTCGAGGAGCAGCGCCTCAACGCCGGCGAGACGGTCGACATGCCCGTCTTCTTCTACCTGGACCCGGACCTGCTCAATGACTTGAACATGAAGGGCGTGGAGACGGTGACGCTGAGCTATACCTTCTTCAGTGAGTTCTTTGGGACGCTGGCGTGATGTGTTTCTGACGATGAGTAGAAGCAAGATATGACAACAACGGACGTTTCTCAAGACCAGCTTCGGCATAGTGTGTTGAAACGAAAGAAAGCCAAAATGTACAATACGCCCTTCTCATCTTCATTATTCTGTATATTCCCTGTATTAGATGCATGGGTTGGCGCAATAGACTGTCCCTAGACCCCCAAAAAGAACATATTGCATTGGACCTGTAGACTCGGGATTCGTGAGCCAATTGAGGAAACGAAACCGTAGATTCCTCCCTGTCTTGGATCATCATCGTTTCTCTCCATTTCTTAGCTCTCGAACTCAGACGGCCAATTGGCATCAATTTCCACGCAGCTCCCGCAAACACTTGGGTGGAACCCGTTCGTCTCTGCTTGCTGACTCATCATCCCGCTCCAGTTCACGGGTTAGGTCGCAGCAGGGCAATTTTGATCAAGGTCACGTGCCGGCCCACAACCGTACAATGTCTTTTTTTCCTCAAAACCTCATCTCTCTTCGAACTTTTTTTTCCCTCCGTGTCCGCCAATTCGCCCAACGCCCAACGCCGAAAAGTTCAAGTTTCGCCCTCACTAACAACCGCCAAAATGGTCAAGGTCAACAGCAGTGAGTCCCCCTCTCTCCTTTGCCAATGGCTTCGAATTCGTGGCGCTGACCGCTTTGCTTCCCAGATGTCTCGGCTTCCCGCCGCAAGAGCCGTGCCGCTCACTTCAAGGCCCCCTCGGACCAGCGCCGTGTCATCATGAGCGCTCCCCTCTCCAAGGAGCTCCGCGAGCAGTACAACGTCAGTCCCCCATTACCAGAAAACAATCAAACCCTCGCCTAACCCCAAACCAGGTCCGCAGCATCCCCATCCGCAAGGACGACGAGGTCACCATCGTCCGCGGCTCTAACAAGGGCCGCGAGGGCAAGGTCACCTCCGTCTACCGCCTCAAGTACGTCATCCACGTCGAGCGCGTCTCCCGCGAGAAGGCCAACGGCCAGAGCGTCCCCCTGGGCCTCCACCCCTCCAACGTGGTCATCACCAAGCTCAAGCTTGACAAGGACCGTGAGGAGATCCTGGCCCGCTCCAAGCGCGGCCGTGAGCTTGCTGCCAACACCAAGATCACCGCTTAAGCGATGACCTTACTCGGCACAAACAAAAATACACACACAACGACAAAACCCTCCTCGAGGGACGAAACTTCTTCTTTTAACGCGCAACACACCACCACGGTCAAAAGGTGATGAAGGGAAATGGGCATTATACTCCGGCGTTTTGCGATACCGACGTTTTGGGCGCGGTACGAGGCTACAACAGGGTAGAGAATTGAGAATTTCACCGTTCTCAATGGCCATTTCACTCATCAGGTGAAATGCTCCATGGGAGGTTTATCCCGAAGTCATTTTCCCCCTCTGTTCAAGCGTGAAGTCGCCTTGGCAGACAAGGTCAACCCCCCCTCGTGGGTTTGCTCATCGTAGCTTGCTATCCTCCCGACTGCCTCACGGCGTCAACTGCAATTCTTTCGCACTCGACGTGCATCCATCACGGTAAGTTCGTAGAACGTAGACAACATGCACCGCTAGGATATCTCCGCGTCAACCACATAGATCCATGGTTTTCGAGGTATACGACTGGCGAAGAGTAAACTCAGCAGGGACCAATTACTATCATGATGGACCCTGCTCTCGCTTGAAGATTTTCCCCGAGTTTCAATGAGGTTGGAAATTTGAATGTGAGGCACATATCACCTACGACCAAAGATTTGTCCAGAGGAACCGACTGCCGAATGAAGCTTTGCTCGTCGAGCCTTGACAAGCAGGCCCTTCCATACCGTCACACGTATCCGTGCTCCGGAGTAGGCGAACACGTCCCTGTATTCGTACCACCTATTATACGGAACCGTCTGTTTCTTCACGCTTCACGGTCACCATCGAACAACACGACAACCTGATGGACTGTCCATAGCAAAATGATTAGTCGGTAACTACGTATAGCAAAGTTTGATCCTAATTGTACAAGAGTCTCCTCATTAAAACCATGCCACCTTCCGTCTCGCGCCTTCCGTCACATCGCATCTACCTAGTAGGTAATCCCATTAACCTTTCCACCCACTCTCTCACCTCTGACTTCCAGTCGCATCAGCTAGGCCATGCCATCCTTGACACATGGATCAAAATGTCTTCATCAAGTGCCCTCCATTCCCATTGCGTGGGAATTATTGCCATAGAATATTTGCACAGAACAACCGCGTGGCCACTCCAGTGACCCAGTCTCGGTGATGCAGCACTTTGGTGCAGGAGAGAAATGGCACATTCTCCAGTAAGATGTTGCGCAGACGAAAAGATGCATAAAACAAGTAACTTTGAAACCGTACACGTTGTAACGTAGAGAAACAACAAAGCAAATGCTCATTGGTGAGAGCTGTCTCCGTCCTCAGCCGCCGAGGCCAGGGTAGAAGTTCGACCCTTAACGAGTGCCCATGCTGCGAGAAGTCTTGACTTGATGGCTGGCGCCACGTCGAGACTGTTCGATTTCGCGACGATCAGCTGGGGGACGGTTCTCAACTCGCTTCTCGGAAGTGGTGCTGGCAGCATGGGGATTGCCAGTTGGATCGCCGAGCTTGACACCTTGGTTCCGGTTCAACGAAGGTCCGCCCGAGATGGCAGGAAGCGAGGCAGTCGCATGTCCAGAGTAGTGAGGAAGCACACCCTGAGCAGTGGCAGGGGATACTTTGCCGGGGACGGCGTTGACACTCGTCTTGCTTCTTGTGTAGACCGAGTTCAAGATTGCGTTACTGTGACCTCGTGAGTTCGTTCTGATGCTCGTTAGAGTCAAGTTTCAACAAAGGACTATGATGACTAACCGGCTTGCCTGCATCGCTTTGCGACCACGAAAGATTAGTTTTCCCCCGTCCTCCTTGTCGGAACTGGATGAATGGCCACTGTTAGGTGGCGTACGGTCGGGGGACTTGCTGTCAGAAGTCTCCTTGGAGTTAAGCTTGGAGCTGCTCTGGGCACTATCTCCCGTCAGGGGGGAGCAGTCGGATTCATCCTGATCGCCGTGGTCGGTGATGCCAATATGCTCAAAAGATTGGAACACTTCGCTGACTTGAGTCTTGCAAGAGAATGGACGTGTGATCTCGGAACCATAGACGCTCAGCATGGTGTCCTCCTCGCGTTGCAGTGACTTAGACTGGGTTACATCGCCATGTGGGCTCCGAATGGCATCCATTCCCGACGAAACCATTCCCTGAAATGGACCGGTGCTCTGAGAAGGGTGCCCAACCCCTCGTCCGTTACCTGCCTCTGATGTGCCTGCGAGAAAACCACTAGAGTTAGTCTCGGAGATCTTCATGGACGATGCAGGGTGGAAGTCCTTACCGCTGAACTTGGTGACGTCCTCCCGATCGTCAAAAGGACTCTGGACCCAAAGCTGACGACGGGTAGGCAGCTCGTCATTCATTGTCTGGCGACAATAAACGGACTCGCTGTCCTTGGCAGTCTCGCAGGCCTGAAGGTAGGGGCCTTGCCCAGCGGGAGCCTGGTTTCGGTCAAAGAAACCTCTCCAGTCGGAGCCCCCCTTGGGAATGAAGAAAGTTGGAACCGGAGGAGGCGTGCAGGGGTCGTTGATGACAGTGGTCAAGCTCGAATTGCTTGGGGCGGCACGAGGCGTGAATGGCTTCGCAGCGGCAGCGTTGGCAGGGAGGCTCGACGACTTCTTGGAGTGTTCTACATCAGCATCCGCCAGATTGAGTTGGCTCTTCATCCGCGTGAACGAGTTGACCGACTTGGCCGGGTTAATAGCACAAGAGAGACGGGCGCGAGGCTTCTCTCGAGCCACACCAGTGCTCTTTGGAGTCGACTCTTCAGAGCCATGCTGCCCAGAAGATGGCCCAACATGGACCACTTGCCCAGGAGTCATGTTTCCAAGCTTTGGCAGATCCAAACGCTCGCTGCTGGCATGAGACTTGGACTTGGGGTAATTGGTAGCCTCAAAGGAGACCTGGCTGCCGAGAATCTTCCCAAAGTGCTCGATCTGGTTGCGGATCTGCTGGGCCTGCTCTTCAGTAGCCTTCTCGTCGATTTGGTGCTTGTTGTATTGGAGTTGATCCTCAAAGTACCTGAGCGACGAGCGGAGGGACTCGATCTGCTTCTTGGTGATCTCGCTTGGGCGAATGGAGGAGATGGGAGACTTAGTCAAAGGAAGCATGCTGGCGATCCTTCCATTATTGGACCCAGGTTGCTGCATGGGCTGCTGATTCAGCTTCGCCCCGATGTTGCCGTTCACTGAACTTGGTCCATGAGCGGGATGCATCATCTGGCCAGGGATGGGAATAGGCTGGAAGCCCTGAGCCGTCATCATGTTGCAGGCATAGAACTGGGGGGCATTGGGCATCATCATTTGACCATTGAACTAGAATGGTCGAGAATGATCAAACTGCTCTGGGGGCGAAATGCGAATGGGCTTGAGCTTCTCAGACGTGCCAGATTCGCTTTGCTTGTCGCTTCGAGACGAGCTATTGGACTCGTTGGCGGCGGGCTTTGGAGCCAGAAAGTGATTGAAGGTTGGAGACGGGACAGCATATCCGTCGGCCATGTTGAAACCCAGAGGCAGTGGCATGAAAGCATAGGGGGCACCCCCAGGGGCTATGGCAGCATGCATGCCCGGAACAAAGCCATTCATCATGGGATTGAAGTGACCAAACTGAGGACCAAGCTGAGGCTGTGCCGTCGCGAAGGGAGGAAGTCCTGATTGAGTAACCGAAGCGGGCTGAGAAGGAGCGGATGCGTCCACAGAAACACGATCGCGTTGCCATTTGGCGTTGGGAAGTCCTCCAGCGGGGGAGGACGAGGTTCGGTTGTTGGGAACGATCCGACCACCTGCAGTGACCCGAACGTGAGTTGGTGAGACCACCGCCTTATAGAATCTCTGAAAGCCCTCGGCTTTTCGGGCAGCCTCATCAGCCGGAGCGGTGATGGGGTGACGCTCAGTGTGCTCAGAATTGGATCGACCCTTGTATTTCCACTCCGACTCTGTGCCATCAAGTTGCTTGGCAGGAGGACGCTCGGTTGTGAGTTTCTTTCCGTCGGTCCTAGGAGCTCTCATGGGCTCCTCTGGGATACGAGGAAGGTGACGAGGAGCAAATCGAATAATCTCCGCTAATTGTACGTTAGTTCCGCAAGCAAAAGGGGGACGACTCGAACGAACCAATATCAGGGTCTCCCTGGAGCCTGGTCCACAGTCTTTCGGCGACATCGACCTTTTGGCTCTTCTCTCTCAAGACCAAGAGGTCATGCGGGGTGTATCTGGTGGGCTTCATCTCGACGGCAAGGTACGCGAAGGAGACGTATGTGCGGTGTGTTTCTGGAGGTTGCCAGATGAACAAGGTGGGGATTGTCGTCTTTGCGATAGGGCAGTCCTAGATTGGAGTCGATGAATAGCAGAAGAGGGGCCACCTGTAACCAAAGTCTGTCATCATTAGCGATGTTCTGAAGACCAAATCGTATGAACTTGAGCAGACGCAAAGCACGCCCAAGAATGAACAAGACCACGGCCTCAGGCAGAATGACGCAACACCGATGGCTTGAGTGGGAGCAGATTCAGAAGAACTGCATCAGGGGCCAAGTGCCAAAACACGATTCTGTTCCTGGGCCTTCTCGAGCCCCTGAAGGAGTGGTCTCTTCCGCTGGTACCAGGTCTTGACCATGGTCCGAGACAAGAAATCGAGGAAATCAAGAAAGACTGGCTCAATGACCAGAGCCAAGACCGATCCAAGAGAGCCCGAGAAAATGCTCTAGTCAACCAAGAATATTTCTTGTCTCTGACTCCCGCCACGAAGTCCTGTCACGTGCGAGAAGACAGTGAAGACGGGCCGAAAGACTCGACTTGATGGGATGAATCCATTGATGAAAGTACTAGTGAGCGCGTTCATCGTCGAATAAGAAGGCTGGAAGTCGGGTTTTCATGGCAAATAAGATGCCAGGACTTGCAAGCACAAAGGCAAACAGGGCAAACCGGAGCGAATGGCAAGAATGCCAAACAAGGAAAGAAGAAAAAACTTACCCAAAAGGAGCTGTCGACAGCCGTCAGCGACTGGTAGACATACAACGCCCTGGTTCGATCAGGGCGTCCAACTGGGCGGATGAAAGGGAGTAGACAGCGAGTTCCAGGAAAGGAGACGGTTCCAGGTAGGACGCGAGCGGCGTAGTCGATTGCGGAAGGTTTTGGATAGCAGTCGACCAAGACAGAAAAGAAGTTTGGGCGAGGCAGACAAAGAGGAGAAGACAGAAGATGATGGGGAGAAGTGGGAGGTGGGAAAAAGAGAAGAAAGGAAGGGGAAGCAAGATCTGGAGGAGACCTCGATGATCTGGGCTGTTCCAGGACTAGAGGTACGTACACACGAGACGTGTCCGTCGTCGAGGAGGAAAGAACGTTCTCTGAAGCCCAAGTCTAATGAGGGCTCGCGTTCGGTGCTCAGCGACGGCGAAGGCAGCAGTAGCAGAGTGGCCAAGATGGGAAACCGCCGCGTGACGAAAGGATCGAGGGCGACGAAGTGGGCAAATAAGTCGGGAAGGCAGGGCCAAGATGTCGGTGGTGCGATGTGGGAGTGATGCGGGAGTGATGGGGAAGGAGCGATGCGGAGCGACTGCAGACCGTGATTTCTGAAATTGGAGCGAAGATCGCAGGGAAGAGAAAGAAACGAGGGAAAGAACGTGGGAGAGGAAGGAAGACGAGCTCCTTCCTCGTCTGAAGCGTGCTTGGTGAAGCCAATTGATGAGCCCTGGCGAGGGAATGAATGAAGTGAAGTTGGCTCGGAGTCAAGATGGAGAGAGGAATTTTGTATCGCCTCGCAATGCAGGAGTTTGTTATGAATCCCGCATGAAGAGAGGTGCATTTTCTCACATGACCTTGCCCTGCTGTGCTATTTCGCTTGATACTACTGGCACGATCTCGATGCAGTGCGGCAGCATGGTGTTGACAGGTCGGCGCAGTGCTGGTAGATCTGACGGCCCCGGTCTATGGTGTAAGTGGTCCAGAAATGGTATTTGAGTTGTTCCCAGTGAGGACAGTGGTCACAGCTTCTATTATTTTCGACTCTATTGGACCAGCCTAAACGCGTCGGTGTTATGCACTCAAGTATGCGCGTTGCTGCACTGTTCTTCCACTATTGCTGACCTTATCCGCGGCGAAGTCAAAGTTTTCGAGAGGTGGTAATGCTTGGATATGCCTAGGGGGAGGTTTAAATCACATATTCACAGTGGGTAAGGTAGTTCTGAGCAGTGACGGCGTCCCCTTAAGAGATACTAAGGGAGGATCAAGCATCTTCGGCATCCAGCGATGCGCCATCATCAGTCACTACTAATTACCAGGGATATCTTACCTAATACCTCTCCCTTCTTTTCTTTCATATACTCCAAGCAAGATATGCATGACTCCCAGCTCATATCATTCGTCAGCAATTATCCATGGATGAGTGTCAAGAAACATCGCCACGCGAAGACATTAGATACATAGGAGGAAGGAGAGTTGTCATTCCACGGATGGACGGACATTAACATCAATTACCACATGTTGTAATACTGACGTTATTTGCACTTTCGGTTCACTAAACACAAGTAACATAGGCCCATTGGTTGGGCATATATTCCTCAGTTCTGGCGTGGACACACACTCGTATGTTTCCCACACTCAAAGCATTTCTCCCATGTCCCACGGTGATATATTGACGCCATCTATGTCCGAGAAGCCGAGAAGCCCTGAACGGCTGCGCTGTGCTTCTTGAATGACTTTATTGTGCTGCAACTCGCTATCATCGGACGATTTCGCCGCGTTGTGTTGATATTAGATGTCTTGACAAACTCTTGCCTTTCACACTGGATGTCAATAGAGCGCGGTGTCAAACGAGGCCATAATGTTTATTCAGTCCAGAAATCAGGTAAATATTGGAGCCACGATCACAGCGAGTTTTGTAAATGCATATATTATTTCGACCTTATTTTGGTCTTAGTTGGCGAAACATAGGGTAGACTATACTGACAACCGCTTGCAGATTTCTGGCGTTGACGAATAATGAGTTCGGAGACCCAGGGGAGACTTTCAGGACTTGGACGGATAAAGAAGGGGATAAACTCGGAGTCTGGGATTACCTGGGGCCAAGATGGCTGAAATTGCCTATTGCGATTCCTTTTACGTGTGTTCTCATTCTTTTCCCCTCTCCCATTCCGAAGTCGTGAAAATAATCCCAAACGGAAAAAAATAGCGAATTCCGGGGGAGCATGGCAATAATCGCCCAAGAAAGGCTGTTTCCAGTGATTTACATGAACCCGATGACCAGACCGAAGCCGAACCCTGCACCCGTCGACCCGTAGTTTACACTACGACGACGAAGGAAATTATAGCCATGAGGGTAGCATCAAGACTGCACCCTCTTTTTGGGCGAGCTAGAATAGAATCGGCAACTTGAGCCTTCTTTCACGTCCGAACTCGATTTTGTTTACGTATCGTCTGCGGGCGCTTCGCGGCTGAGGGAGGGGAGGAGTGTCAACCGGGTAAAAATTCCAATTGCGGACTAGCGGCTGATAACATCTGGAGCTACCCCGCATATGCGATAAGTCTGCAAGATAGCCACTCGGTACGTACCTATCCCCACCTCAGGCATCAACTGACCACTCAGCTCAGCTTCTTCCGGTTCGAATTCCCACAGAGGGAGAACGGACCCGACTGTGCGTTCCTCACAACGACTCAACGACACGACTTCCCCGCGATGGAAGATATTGCCATACACCCGGTTGGCCGGGTTGAGTTGTGTCCGCGCAAAGACATGGTCCATCTACCGAGAGGACACTCCTGGTCGCGTCCCCACCAACAATGGATGCATCGTGGCCCGCCGCTCTCTCGGGACTCGGGACTTGGCTGTCAGAGATTCAAGTCCCTATCAGTCGTCGGCCGAGAGATCCATCGAGATATCAAGATATAAACTCCAACATGTCCCCTCCTCCGATTTGAGTTCGAACCAGATCAGGCTTTCAAAGCATTCAATCGTCTCAAAGATTCTACCCTCTACAGAGTCACCATGCCTGCTTACCTCCCTCACCCCTTCGACCCGCTCTCGAGCGTCGAGATCGAGCTTGCCATTGGCATCGTCAAGAAGGCCCATGGCGAAGTCAACTTCCATGTCGTTTCTCTCCAGGAGCCTCGCAAGGCTGCCATGACGGCCTGGCTCGCCGACTCCCAGAACTGCCCTCGACCTGCCCGTGTTGCCGAGGTGGTTGTCATTGCCCAGGGTGGCAAGGTGTATGAGGGTCTCGTCGATCTTGCCGGCCCTAGCATCACCAAGTGGGAGCAGGTCCACGGTGCTCAGCCCATCGTAAGTGTTGCACCACCTAGTTTGGATGAGCCATCGCTGATTGGACAACTAGATCACCGTCGAGGAGCTCTCCGCTGTCGAGCATGGATGCCGAACCGACCCCAAGGTTATCGAGCAGTGCGTTCTTAGCGGCGTTCCCCGCGATCAGATGGACAAGGTTTACTGTGATCCTTGGACCATCGGTTACGATGAGCGATTCGGCAGCAACGTTCGACTTCAGCAGGCCCTCATGTACTTCCGACCCGACCTCGACAACTGCCAGTACCAGTACCCCCTGGACTTCTGCCCCATCTGGAACTCGGTTGAGAAGAAGATCATTGCCATCGATATTCCCAAGATCCGCCGACCCCTGCAGTTGAACGCTCCCCTTGAGTACCACCACCTTGCCATCGAGAAGCAGGGCGGCTACCGTACCAACCTGAAGCCCATCAACATCACCCAGCCCGAGGGCGTCTCCTTCAAGATGTCTGGCACTGGCCGTGAGATTGAGTGGCAGAACTGGAAGTTCCACATCGGCTTCAACTACAGGGAAGGTCTCGTCTTCAACAACATCACCTTCAATGACAAGGGCAACGTCCGCCCCATCTTCTACCGAATGTCCCTTGCTGAGATGGTTGTCCCTTACGGCAACCCCGAGCACCCTCACCAGCGAAAGCACGCTTTCGATCTCGGCGAGTACGGCGCTGGTTACCTGACGAACAGTCTGGCCCTTGGCTGCGACTGCAAGGGTTCCATCCACTACCTCGATGCCTTCATGCCCACTCAGAATGGTGGCGTCCGAAAGGTCAAGAACGCCATCTGCATCCACGAGGAGGACGACGGCATCCTTTTCAAGCACACCGATTTCAGAGACGATTCCACCATTGTCACCCGAGCTCGCAAGCTCATTATCCAGCAGATCTTCACTGCTGCAAACTACGAGTATGCTGTTCAATGGGTCTTCCACGTGAGTAACTCCCCCTATACAAGCTGCTGCGCATGCACTAACAGCCCTTTAGCAAGACGGAACCATCCAGCCCGACATCAAGCTGACGGGTATTCTCAACACCTATGTGATGAACCCCGGCGAGGACACCAACGGTTGGGGTACGCAGGTCTGGAAGGGTGTCAACGCCCACAACCACCAGCATCTCTTCTGCCTTCGCATCAACCCCAACATCGACGGCGCGAACAACACGGTCAGCATGGTCGACGCCGTGCCCTCGGACGCTCCCGTTGGCAGCCCCGAGAACTTCTACGGAAACGCCTTCTACGCCAAGCGAACGAGGCTCGAGACCACGGCTCAGGCCATGACCGACTACAACGGTGCTACTTCAAGAACGTGGGACATGGCCAACGAGAACGTCCTCCACCCTCACAGCGGCAAGCCGGTTTCGTACAAGCTTGTCAGCCGAGAGGTGCCCAACCTTCTCCCCAAGGAGGGTTCGCTCGTGTGGAAGCGTGCTGGCTTTGCCCGCCACGCCGTGCATGTTACCAAGTGTAAGTGATCGGGAGTGCAAAATGCAAGACTGGCAGATGCTAACTATTTACATAGATGCCGACGACCAGCTCTGGCCTGCCGGTGATCACGTCCCTCAGACGTCCGGTGGTCCTTCCAAGGGTCTTCCCGAGTGGATTGGCGACGGTACCGAGGGTGTGGCCAACACGGATATCGTTTTCTGGCACACTTTTGGTATCACGCATTTCCCCGCACCCGAAGACTTCCCCGTGATGCCTGCCGAACCCATCACCCTGCTGCTGCGCCCACGTCACTTCTTCTCGTGCAACCCTGTCATGGATGTGCCACCCTCCTACTCCATCACCCCCAGCCAGGTTGCGGCTCAGGGACAGGGAGCAATGGATGCCACGGACAAGGTCAGCGAGTTGGCGCTTGGTGGATGCTGCAAGACGAAGCTGTAAGCGCTTTCCGGGCATCAGGTTGGATATCCAAACGGAGTTATGATTACAAGTAGACATGATAGAAATGTATTGTTTAGCAATTGAGCCAGTTTATACCTATGCATCTCGCCAATCAAGCCATTGACGGACCTAGGTACCTGAGTAATAAAATCCACAATGGTTCAGTGTCGCAATATTTCTGTGCACACTTGGCTCGGGGTGTGTCATGATGGAAACGGGTATGCGGAATGATTCCTCGCCTTATCAAAAGCAGGGTCGGCCACTTCCACGGTTGTCGAAGCCGAGGAGGATGGTGACCAATGGCAGACGGACTCAATAGTTTCCGACAAAGCCGATAAGAAGTAGATTCTTGCACAATGACAAACGGCGACGAATTGGTGGAGCGCAGCCATGTTCCCGGTGGGTTCGATAAGACGATGGATCATGATGGCTTTTCGGCGTTTTGGCGCCCCCCGCATTCTGCACTGCCCGCACGTGCCAAGAGAACAAATAGCGGCCCCGTCATGCGTTCCTTCCCAACTGGAGGAAGCCTGAGGTGGAGGGTCATCCGTGGTTCAGCGGTATAACTGCCGTAGATCCTCTCTCCTCTTATCGCCCTGGGTGGCCCGCCCTTCCACCCCCATCCCCTCTTCTTTTTTCTTTATCATTGACTTATCCCTGAGTTTATCTCCCCTGACGACCAAAGATTTCTGAAATCTCGTCATTACATATACAATGGCCTTATCCCTAAGCTAAGTCCTCCCGACATGACCGACTCGCCCACCCATGACGACGCCGGCCCGACGGCCGTACCAGTCAAGCAGACGCAGACGCAGAAGCAGAAGCAGAAGGATGCCGGAACAAAGCCGAAGCCGACCCCGACGGACCCGCCCGCCGCTGGCGCGAGCAAGCCCCGGTCCAGGTCGGGCTGCCACACTTGCAAGGCCAAGCATGTACGTTGCGAGTTCGCTGACACGGCCTGAGGAAGCCTCGCGGAACTGACATGTCCCCAGTTGAAATGCGACGAGACGAAACCAGAATGCCTCGTCTGCACCCGCAAGGGCTGGACCTGCGGCGGCTATCAGCGCGAGTTCAGGTGGTCGTACAAACACGAGCGGAAAACCAAGCCCGGCGGTCGCGGTAGGGCAAAGGCCAAGGCTAAGGAGTCGGGGGAGACGCAGGAACTAGCACGTCAAAGGACCAAAGCCTTCGCGAGTTCGATCAGCGTTTCCGAATTCCCCGTGGAGAGCATGGGCTTGGATATGAGGGCAGACGCCCACCTGCCCGCCCTCTCCCATACTCTACCGCCGTTTCCCATCATCGACTACGGCTGGGATGCCAGCGAGCCCGACCTCGTTCCTCGGACGGAAATCGTCGCCCCCGTTAACAGCGCTGGACCGTGGAGCCCCGAACGCTCCTCGGCCAACCTAATCGTTCCCATGCTCGAACAGCCCGACGTGGCGGGTTCTGACTACGCAGACGATGTCGAAATCTTGCAAGATGCCGAAACGCACTTGGCCATGACGACGACGATACAAAACTTCGAGTACTGCACCCAGATCCCGTCTACCATTACACACCTTCCCACGGTCCTCATCACGCAGTGGTTCAAGAGCGTCTGCGGGGTATGGTCTGCGTACGATTCCGACATGAACCTCAACAGGCAGCTGGCTACCTCTCTTTGGTCGGAATCGGAATCCGTGTCGGCTTGTCTCCAGAGCATGTCGGCATCGTTTTTGGCCACGAGGATACCTTATCTCAGGGACACGTCACTTACCATGATGAAGAGCGCCACGAAAGCCATCCACAACGAACTGGTCGTGGCAAAGAGCTACAAATTCGTCAACTCCATCCCCACCGGCCTCTTGTTTTCTCTTTTCTGTCTGGGGACCACTCTCTGCTGGATAGACGCAGGGCAGCTGGGAATCCCCTTCTTGAGAGCAGCCAAGTCGCTGCTCGACCAAATCAACCAGCAAGATCCGGTACTCGGCAGAGTAGACAGCGAGCTCCTGGACTTTTTCAATAAGAGCTGGGTGTACTGCGACATGCTCCTCTCTGTCGTCAGTTACGACTATGCACAGTTCCCCATGGACGAAGAGATGAGCCTGCCCCCGGGATCTCCTCCCGGCGTCGCATCCAAGCGCACAGACGATATCCCACATCCATGGACAGGCATCTCAACCGCGGCGTCCACTCTGTTTACTAGAGCGATTAGATTGTGCCGCAGTTTCCGCCACAATGTGAGGAAACAGGCGCCCACTCCAACTGACATCGAGACGGTGTTGAGGCAGATGGAAGAGGCACCCAAGATCGAAGAACAACTACTGCAACTGGAGTACGATACCGTGGTTCCAACGAGCGAGACTGGAGATCAGCACACTCCCTGTGTGCACCTAATCAAGGTTGCAGAGGCTTACCGAATAGCCGCCTTACTGCAACTTTACCAGACATTCCCGGACCTGGTGGCGTTGCGCATACCAGATGCGTCGTCGTCGAGACGCGGACCCGTTCCCTGGGACGAGTGGATTGTTCCCCTGAGCCTCCGCCTGATTGACATCTTGGAGCACATCCCACCCGAGTCAGGGAGCCGCATGGTGCAGCCGCTCCTCTGCATCACCGCGAGCACCGGCTTGCGGCTGGACGTCCCGGCCGATGTGTGGAGGTCCGGCTTGCAGACGCAGGCGACGGTGACAAGCGACATCCCGCTGGGCGTGCATCAGGAGAACTGCGACGTTGCCGAGTTCATGAACCAGCTAGACGGCGTGGACCAACCAGCAACAAGTCCGAGCATGCCGTCCCAGCTGTCGATCGACGTCGGCAACGCGCGGGCATTCATCCTGACACGGCTAAACATGCTGGAGAACACTTTGCCTCCAAAACCAATCATCATGGCCAGGAGCTTGGTGCAGGCGATTTGGGCAGCGTACGACGGCGAAATGCCGGGGTGCAACTCAGTTCACTGGGTGGACGTGATGGAGGCGCAAAACCTGCGGTCGTTTTTTGGGTGAAATGAATGTACGAGCGAATGTATGTAAGGACCACGAGCGAGATCTAGGCGTTTGTGTAAGGACCATGGGTGAAATTCTAGGCGTTGTTAATGCAGTTCACACTTTCAGAAGCCTTCATCCCGCTGCAACGTGAATTCCACCCACGCCGTCACGTGAGACCGTGCGTCCTCCGCTTCTTGCCGAGTGGGCGAGTCACAGCCAGTCAAGTCGCATGGGCTAAAAATTTCCCAGCGGAGCTTTTGCATCCAAGACTAGCAGCTTTTTTTTTCTTCTGCATTTTCACCACCAAAAAGTTCATCCATCCATCCTTTTCCCCCCTCCCAATTCCTTCTCTCGCTAATTGTCAATTCCCCTCGTCACACTCTTCCCTTCCAAGATGCTCTCCGTCCGCACCTTTGCCCGATCGGCGCCCCGCGCCATCGCCCGCCTCTCCACCGCCGCCTCCCTCCGCCAGTCTGCTCGTCCCAGCAGCGGCGCTCTCCTGCGGTCTCCCGTCGCGTTCAACGTCGCGCGGACTGCCCGCGCGGCCTTCTCCACGACGGTGTCCCGTCGGGCTGCCGAGGATGACGGCGACATCGACAGCGAGCTGTCGGCCAAGCTCCAGAGCGAGCTGCAGATCGAGGAGGACATGAAGGCTAGCGAGCAGGAGCCCTCGAGTATCAAGGATTTCCTGAACAACAGCGCCTACAAGCTGGTTGATACGCCTGGTCAGGAGGTTGTTAAGCTGGAGCGCACGTACAACGATGAGAAGTAGGTCCTCCCTCACTCTGTTTGTCAATTGGCATTGGGTTCTAATAAAAACCCCCAGGATCACCGTCAGCTTCTCCATCGCCGACATCACCAACTTCGACCCCTACGCCGAGGACAACGCCCTCGAGGAAGACGCCCTCGAGGACGAAACCCTCCAGCAAGACCAGCAGCAAAACCAGTCCCGCGCCCGCGACGAGGAAAACGACGACGAATTCGACGACGAGGCCGAGGCCGCCGCCCCCATCAACCTCTCCATCGTCATCGAGAAGCCCGGCAAGGCCCCCGGCGCCCTCAACATCGACGCCGTCGCCCAGGACGGAAACGTCGTCGTCGAGAACCTCTTCTACTACGACGACGCAAAGGTCGCAAAGGTCGACAGCCCCGAGGCCGCCCAGAAGCGCGCCGACGTGTACCCCGGTCCTCCGTTTGGCAGCCTCGACGATGACTTGCAGGTGCTCATGGAAAGGTTCCTCGAGGAGCGCGGGATTACGACGGCGCTGGCCGTCTTCGTGCCCGACTATGTCGATGTTAAGGAGCAGCGGGAGTATACTCGCTGGTTGAGCAACGTCAAGGCCTTTATTGATGCTTAAACGGTTGTCCATGAACAGACTTGTAGGATTTGATGTAGGAACGGAAAGGAAAGGAAGAGGAGGGAATTGCCACTCTTGTACATTAGTATGACATTGACGAAAAAAAACCAAATGCCAAATACGAAAATTGTAATGACAGACTATGGACCACATTATGAACTTGATACAATTTCTCTTCTCCGAAATCCTACCTGAGTACCTATAAAGCAGTTCGGCGCCGAGGCAATCTCAGCATACCCCCAGTCCGGCGTACATACAATCCCAATCCCCGAGATTGCAAGAAGACATCGTTTGACCACGTCGATGGAGCAACAACTCCCCCTTGTTAACCAGGTTATCTGTCGGTGCTTCTCAACGTCCCGAGTCTCTTCCAAACAGCCGCTTAGTCACTCCCATTCAGAACCCCCCAGAACTACCGCAATCAAATTGATCCAAAGTATGGATACGCATCTGGCAAGTAAGGAAGGGCAGCCAAAACCCGCCCAATATCGAAATCAAGGGGGTGAGGGGGATTTATTCAATGTGTATGCTATGTTGAAAAAGAGGCATCTTCTTCTCAATCCACCTACTATCTATAGCAGGAAGAACAGAAGAGAATAGAGTTGAGGGGGGAAAGGGGGGGTTGACATCGTGGTTGCAGTAATCCTAAGAATAATCCTGACGAAAAGGACCAACAAGAAGAACCTTCAAAAAACTCCTGCCAACTCCGGATCAACAAAGTGCGCGCAGCCCGCCGCCGTATAATCCGCTCTCGACAACAACAACTTCTGCCATCCAGCCGCCCCCGCCCACGCATTAATAAAAAAAAAAAGTAAAAATAAAAAATGCCCCATCAAATGATGTATTCTTGTCTATCCCAAGGGTCGGTGTGTCGTGTGTGCCTCTCTGGCAAGCAATGTACCGTTTGTGTATAACCAAAAGCCACTCGTATCGAATCCGTTTCTCGTCTCTCGAGAATTGGTGTCTTGTCGCCGTAACTCGCCTTGTCTACCTTCTCTTCTTGATATACCGCCGTGGTCAAGTCTACAAGGAGGGGGTCGTTGGGTGCTTCATTATAAGATGCCCTCGAGCGACCACTCGTTCTTCTGGGCCCTCTCCAGCACCCTTTGGCCCTTTTCCGTGAGATCGGGCTTGCCGCCGTTGCCCGTGACGTGCTGGAAGAAGACGGGCTGGAACGGGTCGTTGTTGGTTTCGCGTTGCCGCGCCTTTTCGCGCTGGGCCTCCTCGAGCTCGACCTTAACTTGCGTGGCTTTTCCGTACTGCTTGGAGAGGATGGCATCGGTGACGCCACCCCAGAGGGTGAGGGATTCGTTCGGGGCCTGGGATTCCTTGGGCGGGACCACCTTGGGAGCGACATTTAGGGGCTCGATATCGATAATGGTAAATTGCTCGTCAACGGGGACGGATTTCTGGCAGGGTCAGCGTGGAGTCGAGGACAATACAAGAGAGATTGCGACTTACAACAGGCCTAGGTCCGAGGGTGAAAATGACCTTTTCTCGCCACGGGCCGTTCAACCTCGCCAGGACATCTTCCTCGGGAACATCCTGCACCCGCGTCTTGGTATCGTTTTCGGGATCGTATTTGAAGATGACTCCGTCAATCTTGTTGGTGGTCCGACCAAGCCAACCCTCCTCGACGTAGTGAAGGATCACCTTGATCTTGGTCTTGGGACAGGTGATGTAAGCGAATTCGCTGACGGACACGCTCAGAGAGCCCCGGAAGAGCCCGCCCAGATGGGCCGCGGGGTGAGTCAGCTGGTACGTCTCGCCGTCGCGCTTGTCCAAGGTGATGAAGATGCCCATGTTGTGCTCGCCGGGGAGCACCTTGACCGAGGTTCCGGTAAACTTGGCCGAGATCTGGTCGAAGCCTCGGGCGGTGACGCCCTTCTCGGGGCAGGTGACGTGAAAGGCGCTGACGGGAGGGTGGTGGGAGGTCTGTTCGGTGAGATATGAGACTCGAACCGTCTGCGCGCCGTTGGTGTGCTGAGGTACGGAAAGCGAAACGGAAGAGGCGTTCTTGTCGCTCTTGGCGGCGGCCTTTAAGGCGGAGAGCCCTCCTTTGGCATTGCCATTGACGCTGGGCAGAAGGCTCCGGCTATCGATGGGCGGAGCGTTGTCCTCCGTTTCCCAGTTGCACTGGAGACAGGCGTGTCAGTTCGATCCATGTTGAGACGTCAATGCGACGGTGAGAGGACGACGCACCCTAAAGAACTCGCCGAGACACGAATTGTATGGCTTGCAAGGCTTCCCCTTGGCGTACTTGAGGTCCTTGGTCAGCCAGAAGCGGACGACTTCCAGCATCCGATCGAGGGGTTCGTCCGAGGTGCCGATGGCGATGAAGGCATTGGGGGCGTCGAGGTAGGTCCAGTATTCGAGGTTCGGGGTGGGCTCGAGAAGCTGCGAGGGCAGCGAGAATCTAACGGCTGCAAGGTCCGATACGCCAATAAACCTGTGCAAGAGGGAAGAGAAGCGGTCAGCAACATGTTTGTTTTATTTTCCCAACGACTGTGGCTGATCATCTGCCGCAAGCAACACGCGCCCGTCCTCGACCGCTATTGCGTGGCCAGCTTGGCGCAATGAGCAGGGGCCGACTTCGCACTCCCATGTTCAAAGCGTCCCGCGGGGCGAAGGCATCATGAGCTGGCAGGGGACCCAACAAAACGAGGATGGAGATGGGGGAAGAAAAAAGGAGACGACGAATGCTCACTTCTTGAGGATGCCGAGAAAGGTGCGCAGCTTGGAGCCGTCCGTCTGCGGTTGTTCGTCCGTGGCAGCTTGTGGTGGCGGCGTCGATGACGACATTGTCGCTGTGATCGAGGAGGGACTTGCTGCGAAGAGTGGATGACGACGGGGGGAGCGGGAGCGGAAGTGGGAGAGGCACAGCGACAGCTTTCGGATTCGGCCAGATGAGGAGGAGATAGGTGGGAGAGAGTCGTTCAGCTCTCCGAGCGAGGCCTGGGGTAATCAGAGCCGACGGGAGCCAGAGTAGAAGGTTTCTTCGATAAGAGTCGTAGGAAATGGTTGAGACGAAAAGAAAAAAGAAAGATGGGCGAGGTGGGAGGGAGGAGGGAAAGGAAAGAAAAAAAAAAAAAAA
>JAMQMW010002787.1:85330-95910 GCA_024115155.1 Thelonectria blattea
CCCAGGCAAACACATGTCTGCAGTGTCTCTCCCTTGTTGGCAATGGCATTGGCATCTGGCATCTTCGCGAGCTTTGACCTACCAATTCCTGGGGAAGTCCTTCGTACGGATACATCCAGGCAACGTAGGATCAAGGTCGGTCCAACTATTCGGACATACACCCCTTCAAAGTTGTGAGGCTGGAAAGACCAAGCCAAATTTCCTCTCCCTCACACTATCAGCCGATGTTTGGGATCCGTGCCTCTCCTTGCATGGAAACCAGCCCATGGAACCTAGCTTCCCGGCGATCCACGTAGCCGGAACACCGAGGCTGGCGGCGTAGGTGGCCATGGGCGATTTGTGTGTGCTGTGTGCCGGCAGCGAAACAAGCCTCCGAGTTGGCAAGGAGGGGCCTGTCTGCGGGCGGTTGCGGGCGGTTGCGGGCGGAGGGGCGGGCTGCAGCAGCTAGCGATAACCTCAAGCCAGTGCTCTGCAACTCATCCCATCTCCATAGAATCAACTCGAACATGCCACCTGCAACAACATGCCTCAACCTCCCCAAAACCAGGAAAGGAATGTCCAATGCCTTGCCCTGATTTTGGTGAGATTTGACCGCCAAATGCCGTAACTGTCCTCTATTCACAGACTTGCAATGTCCGGAGCAACTCGTCCGCCGCTATGCGTACCCTTGCGAACAAATTTGACACGGAAGGCGCCTCCAGCATTGCCAGCACTCCCTGCACCAAGCTGCAGCAAAAATCGCTGCAATTTCCTGTTTTGCAGCTTCTGCTCCTGCCCCTCTTGCCGTTCTTGTCCCTAGCAAATGCCAGAAACAACGTCTCACACCCCAACTAGGGATATCGAGCATTGCAGCAAGTTCCCGCGTGAGGGGATTGCATGGGTTGGCAGGCTGACAATTATTATCCGGTTTCCCCAAAGGAACCGGTCAGGAGCCCGGGGGCATTGCTCCAGCAAATTCTACGCAAACGGATACAGAAGGAGGGATTTTTACTAAAAGGCGTCGGGTGTGTGCTCTCAGGAGGCGCATGGGACGCGTTGGTGGTGCCAAGGCAGTTACCGTAGGACCCAAGTAGAAGGACCGGTTTTTGTGATCGAGATCGACCGCAGTGAAATGGGAGTTTTCACGATGGCGAGTACCGATACCGATACGACCCGGATAGACCCAAGCCCGAAATTCTACTTCTTGTGGGTTGCCGATTACATATCACCTCTGCGGGGTTGCCCTCCGACCATAACAGCCTATCCGTGCAGGTATCCAGAAGCGCAGACATTTGCTGCTGAAGAACATGGCAACTTCCGGCTGCCGAATAATGTATTCTTCCAACGTCCAACTCCACCTCACAGCAGGTCCGAGGCCGAGCTTTCTTTCACACCCACGGGAGTGGAGTGGGGTCGAATTAATTAATGCCCGGGACACCGACCCCGCACCATGGGAACTAATGGTTTGCGACTTGCATCTGAATTCTCAACGTTCTCACCATCTCACCATAGTGATGCACTCGCTTTTCGACGCACGCCGCTGTTGGCCGGGTTCGAAATCGAAGCGACAGCTGTCCTATGCGATTCCGTTATCTTCCGTTATACTTTTGCCCTTCCCACGCCTTGACCACAGACTCCAAGGCTCGAGCGAACACATTTCCATCAGCTCCACCGCATCAAACTGCATCGACGCGCGCAGTTGCATCGGGACACGCGTTTGACAAGCGCATCCAGGCGACAAATCAGGACGACGATGCAACCTGGCAGACTGCAGGACGAAACAACATCCCAGCGGCAGCAGCCGACCACGTCCGGACGCTTTGCTCCGGCCCACATTCCACCTTTGCCCAGACAGCCACGTCATCGGGGGCCAAGTTGTGCTCACCAGCCACACCCTGCGCCACAACTACCCCTCACGTTCACCCTCCGCATTACACCACATTGCATCACTTTTCCCTGACCTTTCAAGTATTCCCGTTACTTCTTGGGGTTGCCAACATTGCCTATCCACCTTTGTGATGGCCGCCAACGTCATATCCCACCCTCGTCCAGCATATTCAGGGTCTCGCCGGGTGCCCACACCACGAGCTGCGCCCGCCTCCCCGACAACTCTCGGTCGCCTAGCTATGACCAACTCTGACGTTCCGCACGCTGCGAAAGTGACAAAGCCGCCAACCAAGATGAAGGATTGGTCACGGACTGAGAACATGTGATTTCGCAGATCTTGTTCCCGAAAACTAGGGAAGTCAATCTGGGTGGCCAAAGACATGTCATGTCGCCTTCAGTCCCTGGTCTCCTCGCCACACTTTATTGTCGGTTCCCTCTGAAAGTCCTGGGCCTATGATTGGCTTGTTATGTCGAAACGGGTGTTAACATGTCCAAAATCTCCAGGACCTTTGGTTATTCGCGTTAGAATGGCGCCTCCGTTTTGCTTAGCGAGCCGGCTTGTTCAGTTCCGAGAGTTACCTGACTTTGTGTGCTCGCCGGAGCCGACACCTTAGAACCTATCGACATACTATCCGTATCCTCCTCAACTATCTACCAGTTGCCAAGACTGCGCTACTTCGGGGCGCCTCAAAATTCTTTCGAGAGCTTCGAGAAGTTTGGAATCACGTCTTGTGGATCAAGTTCAACAAGCCGAGGCCAAGGATACCCTGATACAACCAAACATGACCCAGCGCTTTGGACTCCAGGAGGATATGTGTCGGTACCAAGCCTGTGATTCCTGCCAATCGGGCCGCATCTGTGCGATGCGATAGTTTCCTCTAGTGCAACAACCAGATCTCGGGCCCGGAAGCTAGCGGCGTCGAAATACGACCCTTGAACTCGGGCGTGTTGGCCGAGAAAGTTCTTCGCCGCGCAACATGGCATTGGGAACCGTTCGCCAAACTCATGCAGCACCCTTTCGATTGATTCGTCGTACCCCTCGCTTCGACCAAACCATAAGTGAGTTCATATGCGGGCGTACTTCTTAGTGCCTTTCGGCTCCGTCTATGAACTCTACATGCTCCCGAGGAGTTTCGCAGTGAGGGGAAACACCCTTTCGAACCAGTCGCCACGCACCCAACCTGCCAGCGGCCGCCAAGGGGCACCTTGTTGGTCTGGTATCTTTCCTATTATCAAGGTGCGACGGCTTATTTCCGTTTTGAAGACCACCCCTCGGGCTCATTTCATTCATACAGCAAATATCACCAGCGCCGAGTGTGATGCGAAAGTTCTTGGTCTTTGAAGTAACTTGATTATCTCGTTACGCTTACGGAAACCTCCTATACCAGCCCACCGAAATGCTACCGAAGTTGCAGCATCTCGAATCCTTGGCACAAGAGCAACCGTTATACGTCACGCCTTCGTCGAAGGCCATCGCCAACGACATTGGCTCAACAAATAAATCCTCCCTTTGTGACCACGTCAGCCTAGTGCCTCTAGAAAGTCAATGGGTGCACTTACGATTGTTGTCGACCAAGACATTGGCGATGAGAGCCGTGCTCCTTTGGCCAGCCTCTTATCTGATGGTGGCGCATGGCGTAGCCCAGCCATGAAACCCGAATGGAGATGTAACAGGCGTCAGTCTCGCTCGGCCCCTTTCTTAGGGCGAAACTCAAGACCAGCCATCTCGGTTGTTATGTTGACTTGGCGGTGGGCTTCAGTCGGAGGGGCTCTGTGCTCGTGGCGAGAGAAGGGGGCGTGCTGGCTATCCGAAGACAAAGAGGTTCGGTTCGTGGGTGTGTTGATTGGACCACCGGAACTTCCCACCTAGGACCGTCCAGACTGGGTCTGATCGACACAGGGCTGAGAAGCACGAAGGTTGCCGATGTTGTTGACACTGACGGGCTGGCTTCTCTGTCGAACGTGCTCAATGGTGTCTCGGTTTTCCTCTAGGATCTCCAGGAGGCGGGACCGAACAGCTTCAAAGTGAGCTGCATGAGACAGCTGTTGACGGGGTCGAGAGGGGCGAGGTGTAGCGTCGTCATATTCCGGACTGTCCACGCCGACTTCGTGGGAAGGAGTGCCAACCCGAGTGGGCTGGGCGCGGGGAGTCTCGCTTCCCTGCCACTCGTGATAGGGCTGTGCCCCAGGGGCGGTAGGTGCCATACCACTTCGATCGTATCCGGAACGCGGCATCGTGATGGTGTTGAGAGTGCAAGATGGCTGGTGAAGCACAAGTTCTTGAGCGATGGTTGGAAAAGAAGCAAGCGGGTCAACAAAGAAAGAAGTTTGCTGGGTGACGTGAAGGGGTGAAGCGAGGATGTTTGGAGAGGCGAGCCAGAATGAACCACTCACAAGAGGGAGCAGGGCATCGTTCCATTGGAGGTTCAATGGCATCGTCAATAGCATCTCTTTTGCGGGTGGGTCCCCTTTGCGTCTCTCAGCTGCAATGGATTGGCCAGTCTTTGCTTGAAAGTGCTGCCGAGTCGATTCTCCAATGGAGAGTGCTTGTACATGGTATTCATGTGGTTTCGAGGAGGCTGGATATCGAGGGCGAGGGAGATAGAATAAGGCATAACGACTATATCGCTTTATTATATTGTTCAATATTCGTGGATACCCAGTAGCTCCAGAGACCAAGACAGCTCAGGAACGATATCTTCTTATAGAGCGACCGGAGCCTGGTCACCCAAAGCCATTCAGAGTCACATCATTGAAGCTGCAGCCATCACCAGGCTACCACCGAGAACTCTACACCGCTGTCTCACGAGGAAAGAGGCACGGCCCGCAAAGTAGAAAATTTCAGAAGTGGTTGGAGTCACTGCCATTCCTGGGTAGGTAGCCCAGCCAAGAGAGGGAGGTCATTTTAATAACCTTTGATTACGGATACGTCGAGATGCTTCCTTCCAGGCAGTCGTCTTTGATCCTGAGGAAGAAGGTCTTGTTTTAGAAACTTCTGAGAATCATGGCTTCAAAAACAAATGTATATGGTAGTGAGAATAACCCTCGCTCGTGAAGCTCCCAGTCGAAGCCGTTGCGTAATTTCAAATTAAAACTTTTCCGTGTCTCTCCCTCATCTATTCCTCCTCGCGCTTTTCGCTCTTTTCCTTCTTACTTCTCCTCTTCTTCCTCCTCTCCTTGTCATCCTTGCCATCCTCACCACCCTCCCTCCTTTCAGCCCCCTTACCCCCCCTAACCGGCACGCTCACTTCAGGCTGAACATCCACCTCCCGCATATACGCCTTCCAATCCCCCCTCCTAGTCTTCCACACATCCCCCTTCCAGCTCCTCCACACGCTCCTCCCCATCCAGCTCTCGCGCAGCTCCGCCTCGTGTTGCCCCAGCTTCACCATGATGGCCTCCTTGACGTGGAACGGCACGCTGCGCTCCTTGCCCTTGCCGGGGACCTCGGCGACGGCGTTGACGAGGTTGTGTCCGAACTGCGAGGTGGCGAGGTCGAAGGTGTGCGGCAGGAGGGTGTTGACGATGGTCCTGTGGAAGGCCGGGTTGGGCGAGGGGGTCGCGAGCGCGGTGGTGAGGAGGGTGACGGTCGGCATGGAGGTGGTGGCCAGGCGGAGGAGGTGCTCGGGGGAGATGGCGAGGAGGGACGACTGCACGCCCTTGGAGGGACCGGGGATGGCGAGGAGGGCGGTTAGGAGTTGGGCGCCGTGGGAGCGGATGGCGTATTCGTTCTTGGCCACGTGCGTCGCGTCCTTTTTCTTCTTGTCCTCGTCCTTGAAGCCGCACAGCGTGATGACCAGATCGGCCGGTTCGGGTCCGCAGCCCTCGCGGAGGCCCTTCATGAGCGTCTTGATCTCGTCGGACAGACCGCGGGCGGTGCACCGGTCGAACAGCGTCTTGACCACGTTGAAGCGCGACTTGGCCACCAGCTGAGCCACGGTCGGGGCGATCTGCTGCACGGCCGTGACGAGGTCGTCCTTGCCGAGGCGGTTGAGCACGCGGATGGCCGCGTACGAGGACACGTCGTTGCGCACGTAGCCCTGTATCCGGGGGAGGAAGATGTTCTGGTTGAGGGCCTTGAAGATCTTTCCGGGGGCGTGGGTGATGAGCGTCTCGACGAGGCGCGAGCCGATCTGGTCATAGATCATGCCGTTGATGAACTGCGAGGCCTCGGACGAGTCATCGCTGAGCGTCTGGGGCGCCCCGGGGAGCAGCTGGTAGAGGAGCGTGGGCTTGCCGCCTTCAGACTTTGGTTCCGACTTGTTGAGTGTCAGGTCTAGTTCTAGGAGGAGCTGCAGCGTCGGGTTCCCCATGGGATGCGTAGCCAAGACTCGCAGGGCGGTGGCGTCCATGCCCGAGGTCGAGTCTTGGATGATCTTTTTGGTGGCCAGGTTGAAGGACGAGGGGACGGCCCGAAGGCCCTGGTTGGTCTCGTCGGCCTCCTTGGCTCCGGCGACGGAGATGTTTTCCTTCTTCTTGCTCTTGACGAGCGTCTTCGCCGACGAGTCATCGAGCGGCCGGCCCGACAAGACCAGCAGCAGAACGCGCAGCGTATGCGACGCGAACCTATCAGTAAGCAAGTATCCCAGGCCAGCCTCCAGCTCGTCCAGCGTCTCCAGGAACAAATTCTCCATGGACGCCTCGGGCTTCTGCAGATCAACATCTCCGCCCGCCGTATCCAAGACGAAACCAGCCAACTCCTGCGACACCACGCCCGCAGATCTCAAAAACAGCGCCTCGCAGCAGTGACTCGCGAACCGGTGCTGCACCAGCGACAAGAAGTGTCCGGCAAAGGCCTCGAACAGGGACTTCTTCTGCGTCGTGTTCGCCAGCTGGATCAGGCGCTCCATCAGGCGCGAGCACGACTGGCTGCTGGCCAGCTTGAGTTCCTTCCCCTTGGCCTCCTTGTAGACGTTTTCGAGGAACACGTCGCGGTCGTCCGTCGTCGGGAACTGGTTCAGCTCGAGCAGCTCGTCGGCGCGACGGAAGTACTCCTGCTCGTCCTCGTCGAGCATGCCGAAGAATTCTTTTTCCCCGAAGCCGTTTTGGTGCGGCCCGGATGTGACATCTTCCTCGGGGGCATCGTGGAACTGGACATCTTCGTCGTTGGTGCGCTGGCGCTTCGGCTTGTCTTCGTAGTCGTCGGCGTCTCTGTCTTTTCTGGAATCGTCGCGGCGCTTGCGTTTGCGCTCGTCACGAAGGGCGCCGCGCTTGGTGCGAGGCTTGGGCATCGTTCCGGTGGGAGATTGAGTGTTGAAAGGGTTGTTGAAGGACAAGGGCAGATTTGGCGGGGGTGGTTTGTCGTCTCGAAACTTTTCCAGGTCCAAATTTTTGACCATGATAATGATGCTGAAAATTGTTATCGATAAGGATATCCACACCAAGGAGCCCACCACAATTGAAGGAGAGCACGGAGGAACCATGATCGTTCAGCCAACGTATCAATTTTTACAATCCGATTCTTGTCTAAGCCTTTATGCCCGTTGTCTTTCCAATTTTAAATCTCCCGTCCAACCTCCTCGAGGCCCTTGACCAGCCCTTCGACCGTCCCCTTCAGCGTCTGGCAGTTGACCACGACACGGAAGAAGTGGCCCTTGGGGCCTGGCGCGTAGTCGACCATGTACCCTCTGAGAATCATCGTCTCGACTATCGTCTTGGTTCGCAGCGTGTTGGCTTCCTTGTCCTCGGAGAGCTCTCCGCCAGGGGCGTAGTAGAAGCACACCTGCAGACACGGCGGCGGATCTTGGGAGACGAGCACAAAGTTTCCGCTCTCCTTGACCAAGCGGGCGAGGTATGCGGCCTGCTCAAAGGCGTGGTCGATTTGTCGCTCAAAGCCGGCGGCGCCGTAGTAGATCCAGGCGAGGGCAAGCTTCAAGCTGTCACCCCTGCGTCCGCACTGCAGCGTCAGGTCGGCCAAGTCCCAGATATCTTCGCCCTGGCTGGTGTGGAACAGGTAGCCGGCAGCAGTGCTGTTTGCCTTGTGGAAGACGCTCATGTCGGGGCCGAGGAGGAACGAGCATGTGACGGGAACGTTCATCATCTTGTGTGGGTTGACCGTGAGGGAGTCGGCCAGGTGTGAGCCCTTCAGCTTGTACTGGTGCTTGGCTGAGAAGATGGCCGGGCCACCCCAGCTGGCGTCAATGTGCATCCAGAGCCCAAATTCTTTGCAAATCTTGGAGATTTCTTCAAACGGCTCGTACGAGCCCATCACCGTCGTTCCCGCCGTCGTGTTGACGTAGAACGGAGTCTTTCCCTCCGACTTGGCACGTAGGATTTCCTCTCGCAAGGCATCCGGCTTCATGCAACCGTGCTCGTCCACGGCAACTGGCCAAACGCTTTCGGTGCCCAGGCCACAGATCATGGCACTCTTTTCGACCGAGTAATGGCCGTGAGCGCTGGTGAAAACGGCGAAATCACGCCCACCATTCCCCGAGGTCCTACACTCGGGAAACAGAGTGTTTCGGGCAACAACCATGGACGTCAAGTTGGAAGCACTTCCGCCCTGGCACGAGATGCCTCCCGCACGTGGGCCGGTGAAACCGAAGAGGTGAGCGAGCGTCTTGGTGGTGGTTTTCTCAACCACTGTCAGAGCAGGCGAGACTTGGAACACGTGCAACTGGACGTTGTCAGTTAATGGCCAAGGCTTAATAGCAGAAGAAACGAACATTCGTGTTGAGCACGGAGAGAACCATGTCTGATACAACACCAACCTGTGTCGCATATTAGCTTCCCGTACAAGAACGGCAAACTCTGGACAGGGAATCATACGGCATTTGTGCTGGCGTAAAGCTTGTCCAGGAACCCTTGATCCCACGTGTTGACGCTATACTGCAGAACTTGCTGGATGGCCTCCAGCAAGCCTTCTTTGCCCTGGCCCTGGCCCGGGAGCGACAGTTTCATCTTGTCGGCCAACTCCCTAGGATTATGGTGAAAGTCGACGAGGACATTATTGATGCGGCCGGTGTCATCGGCAGCAATGTTCCCCGAAGCTCGATCGGAAGCTGCCACATCGGCAGCTTTGATGAAGGGGACGATCAGGTCTCTCACGGCACCAATCAACTGGGGGAGGAACGTCAGGAACCAATACTTGGCTAGTTCAAGACAACGGGTGTCTTACATTGGCAACCTCATCAGCCCTATGGAGGGGAGATGAGGGGTTCCCATTTCCGTTTTGGAGGGGCTGCTCGCCGTTTGGCACAGTCATGATGACGCGGGGTCAAATGATCAAGCCACAATATGCACAAGATATGCAGTGTGGGACACGCAGTCGATCAAGAAACGCAGAGGGACAAAATGCAGGAAAAATGGAAGAAACGAAACGAAGCTCCAGCCACAAGCACGAACAGCACTTGTAAAACTCTGAGATGGCGACATGTCTAACGACTCGGCGTCAGCCAGTCTCGTGACCGAGGCATTTCTAGATTCTACCGAGTCTTTACCGATTGGGAGAATAGGGAGGCAGTAAAAGTGATGCCGTCGCAGCTAAGGAATGGCAGTCACTCGACCTATTTGCCGTCATTGGCATACATATACTTGAAGCAGATGACCGATGACCACTCTAGATGACTTCTAGATGGGTGAATCGAGTTGGCGTTGCAACCGCGTCAAATATCCCGAAGTGGAATGATGCAACAGCGGCATCTCGACAGGTAAAGGAGATGCTGCGATGCAAAATAAAATGTCCGGCGTGAGGCCTCGTATTCCTCCCGCGAAGGAAACAAGTCGAACGATAGGCGGCTGGGATCCCGGTCGTTTGTCTAGGGTCGAGGAAACGGCGTCCCGTCCATCACTCGCAGCGAGCCCTTGCGTTTCGAAAGGAGACGGGAAGGTCAAGCGGAGCGCGTCAAGCGGAACGTCAAGGTTGAGGGGTGCATGAAACAGCTGGAATTGATTCTCGAGATGAAGGACGACGTCTCGATGCCATCAGCGTCGCATTAGAAGGTCGAGTAATAACGGCGAAAGGCGAAGACGTGGTCGAAGTTGGTGTGATGATATGGAAGGTTTCCATCCGTGATAACACCAACCGGAGGTGGCAGTCCGTGCGCGGAACTCAATTTACGATTGATGCCTGAGCATCAAGGGAAAAGGAAGAGGGAAAAGGAAGAGGGAGAAGGAAGGAGAGAACTTAAGAGAGGAAGCAACGACGGAGAAGGAAGGAAGGAAGGAAGGAGGGGCTTTTGCATTTGAGGGTTCAAACAGATGGCTGATGACTTCTCGCACGATACGTTATCATCCATCATCCATCATCATCCACATGCCGGCTTCAACCCCCGCATTCACTAAAGAGCAAAAGGGGACTCGGAACGCCCGCAAGCCGTTGGCAGCACGCACCAAGGAACAGCCACTTTTGTATCAAAGACACAAGTTGACGGGTACCGTAAATTACTGCTCCCCACTCCGCATACTACGATACGACCCGAGTTGAAGGTCGACGAACTCTCAGGAAGAGGTGTCAGAGGGACCATCTGCGCGGCAAGGGTCCTCCTCGTACGCTCGTTCTGTGATGATTGCTTTTTTTCTTTGCTTTGTTGGTGGTCCAGTGCCTTCACTCACTGCCTTTTTTTGCCAGCGAGCTGCCCCCCTTGCTTTTTCCTGCAGACACTAGCAAATCCTCGCAGAGATGTGACGAGGGATTCTCTGTCGATGCCGTGTCTTCCATCACACGCACTAACCACCCACACCAGAACCGAGACTGGCAGACCGAGGGGGGGGGG
>JAMQMW010002795.1:1395-26070 GCA_024115155.1 Thelonectria blattea
CCCAAGGTTTCGCTTGCTAACGTCCCGGTAACCAATGACAGCCCTCTTCGCCCTTCTAGACGCGCGCGTAGCCTTAACCCAACCCGGCATGGCGCCGCCTCCCGGCCCGAACGCCAATTGGTCGAGAGCCCTCCCTCCCCTGCCCGCACGGGGGGTCCCCAGCGTGGCGTTATCCCGACCAACCACAGGCGAGAGACCCGGCGGGGCCGGACCCACCCCACGCCTCCAAGGTCCCCTGGCTAGCGCGTCCCGACGGGACGGTACGCTAAAGGCCCGGGGCGGGGCGTCCAGGGTCGGCAGCTGCGCCTGACTGGCCGGCCCCGGGGCCGCATTTCTCGACGGGGTACGTACCGCCCGCAGCGGCACTGAACCGCGCGGTGGTGGTCGTGACTCTCCCGTCTCCCCCGTTTCCCGTCCAGTTTCCCTTGCTTGCTCTTCTCTCTCTCTCTCTCTGTCCGTCCGTCCCCTCCGTGCACTGCCTTGCCGCAGCGAAATGGAAAAGCCTGTACTTGGCACAACTGAATGCGATCCCACTCTTCCCTGCCATTGACCTGATGATTGTCCCGCCCACGCCCAGATGATCCCGCCCGCCGCAGCCCTCATCCAACGTGGCTTGTGAAAATCCCCCTCCTCGCGTGTTATGCTATCTTTGTGCACAAAATGCACCACTTCGCTCCTCGGTCCATGATCCCTCACTCGCTGTCGGCCCGTTCTTTCTTTGTTCGAATCAATGCGTGGGCTCTCCGGCATTTGCTGTGTGCGCTGTTCGTGTCTCATGTGGGAAGCAACAACTTTCGAGGCGCGGGACGCGGGACTTCGCCTCTCCCGTCATGACCCGTCCGAAGTACTCCTGTAGGTTCCTGCAGCTTGGCGGCAGACCCCTCTGTCCCTGTCTCTCTCTGCTTCGAGGTGTTGGTCGGCCCAACTGATGGCCCAGTCACAGGGCGCCGCCGCGACTATTCGGCGACCCAACAGAAACACTCGCTTGCACCCTCATCAACCTCTCTTTCTCTGTCTTGCTCTCGTTTTCGCCCACCACTTCGAACGGTTTCCTTCGTGCCCATTCCGCCGAGGAGACGTAAGAATTGAAAAGCCCGGCGGGGTTGAGAAATACGGCTGCAGCGCTGCGTGCCACCGTTTTGGGCGACCAAGCGGAGCCCCCAGAAGCAGGGGTCCAGCGTCGAACTAAAGACTCAGCTTCTTGCTTCAGGCTTCTTGATGATGACTTCTGCATCGGCCTCTGCCAGTTCGAGCCTCCCCAGGTCAGACTGTGACCGTGGTGCATCGGCCGTGGCCCCTCCTCTCCCCGAGCCTCTCCAGCCCCATCCCCTGCGCCTTTTTCGACATCAATTTATAGCGTCGTAGGGTTGCTCGTTATCGTTTGCTTCTCATTTGCGATCCCGGCACGGCATGGGACGTCACCGGCGCACCTTTTTTTATTTTCTCCTCTCTCCCACCTGCCGATCTCCTCGATCGATGGACGACGCCAACGGCCCGTGAGGGAGTCATGCCGCATTCCGGTCGCCCTTCGGCAACTCGCCCCTTCACTCGACCTTTTCGCGCGTAGCGAGAGAGGTCGACGGCTCTGTCGACTCTTCGTGCCCCGAGCCTCTTCTAGGGCAATTGAAGAGGCTCAGCAGAAGGAAGGTCTCGGCGCCTGCGAACAGCCGGGCATCCCACTTCGGCCGAAATCCTGCCTGGTCTTTGTCTTGCCTTGCCTCGCCGCCTTGCCTGTCCGCGCAAACCCTGTCCGGGCTCTCCACCTCGCCGCGTTCCCCATGGTCTCCTCTCTCATTCTTCCAGTTGCAAATGCCAAAGCCAAGCCCCCCAGCTTTAGCCCAAGCCAGCCATCGACTCGTCCGTTTCCGTTCCGGGCGCGCGAGCCTGACGAGTCACCCTTCTAGTCGTTTTCGAAGAGCCCGTTCAGCTTCTGTCTGGTGCTGCTAGGGGAAAACGGGCAAGGCTCGGTGGCGGCAGCCCGGACAGAACAGTCCTGAATCGTCGTTTACCTGTCGGGGCATCATTCGCGTTGCAGTCCGACGTCGAGCCAAACCCCGGCTTGTTTCCATCGGTTGTTTCTGTAGGGAACGATCCGAAGGCGTTTGACGGAAATACAGAGATGAAATGATACGGATAGTCGCCCATGGGGCCGAAGTCTACGGGAAGACGATCCTTCTCCGAGGTGCAAGGGGCTTTGCCACTCTCCTCATGGGCCCGGTAGTGCATTCGTAGGGACTCGCTCATGGCAAAAGGTCGGTCGGTGTTCGTGGCTTGGGTTCTCGTTGGAAGGAAGCGCGTTCTGCGATGGTAGTTGGAAGCACAGACGGCCAGTTTCACGCCCTGGAAGGCGTCGTTTTGAAGTGATGTGTGCAGGATATCCGTATGTATCCGTATGTACGGATGCTGAGTGTGCAGTGTGCAATGTGCAGTTGGCGGTCGGAAGTCTTTGCTTCTCATCTCAACGGCTTTTCTGGCCGATGCGCTCCTTCCATCCTCGAATTGCCGCCTCCTCGTGCTCTCCTTCCTCGTCCCGTTCTTTCCTCTTCTTCTTGTTCAGCTTCGTCTTGGTCTTTCCTTCCTCATTCTCCACGACCCAAGACCAAAGACCCACGCCCCCCCTCCTCCCCATTGGACCCATGCCCACCCCCCCACTCTCACCCCTCCCCTCTCATCAATCCGCAGTCCCACTATCCACACCCCTCCCCTTGTTCTTTCCCTACCCCATTCTCTTCCGCTTCCTCTCCTCCTCCTCCTCCTCTGCTTCTGCTGCTCGTTGCCCATCCTCCTTACAGCCTTCTTCCCTGTTCCCCCATCCACCCCAGCCCGTTCTCCACTGACACAGTCCGAGTGTTGCTCGTCTCCATGTCAATGACGGACCGTCCTCCTCTTCGACAGACACACACCCCCCTCCGGCGGCTATCTTCATGCACGACAGTTCCAAGCAGAGAGACGCAACACTGAGTGACAGTTCTCCTCCTCCTCGTCTCTTCCTCGCCCACCCCGGTCCCTCGCTGCAGTCTTCCCCCTGGCCTGGTTTCCGGCCACCAGGGCCCATCCCTCTCTCTTCCCTCGATCCCCTGGGCTTGCTAATGTCGTTTCTCCAAGAACGTCCTGGTACTTCCTTCGCCCGTGGCCCATGGGCCTACCGCACATCTGCTCGGTTGATCTGTTCTCCACAGCTTCTCTCACCTCCAACTACCAGCTACTATACAAAAGAGGCCGGTCATCGTCTTCCCCCGCAAGGCCTTCTCTCTCCTCCCAACCCAGCATCGCCTTCTTCAGCCTTCAACCACTTCAATCCACAGCGGTCGCGGCCAAGAGAGATCCATTCTCCCACTTCTTCCACTTTGTCTTCTG
Source organism: Thelonectria blattea (assembly GCA_024115155.1). Classification (NCBI taxonomy): domain Eukaryota; kingdom Fungi; phylum Ascomycota; class Sordariomycetes; order Hypocreales; family Nectriaceae; genus Thelonectria; species Thelonectria blattea. Next base: position 4,753 of record JAMQMW010002795.1, read on the forward strand.
CTGCTCCCCTCGGCGCAAACTCGCATATATACCTTACCTGCCTCTGCCTCCTCGATCTGCCTCGCCTTCATCTTCCTGCCTGGCATACCGAAGCCGTCTCTTCTCCTCCCTGGTCAATACCCCAAGTCTATGACAGACAGGCCCTGCCGTTACCCCCGCCGCCACGACAATAACGGACTGTCAAATCCTTCTTTGCGAAAGCATTCTATCCCACTCGCCCCACTGCCCTACCGACCTTGGGCTTTAATTGCCCGCGATCCCGCTCCAAATTCCACATGACCATGGTCGAGCAGCAGTATCTTGCTTCCGGCCTGGGTCATTCAGACGATCTTTCGGGAGCTTCCAACTTGTCTGACGCAGTTCCCACCACGACTGCCTCTGCCTACCCGGACCTGTCCCCTTATACGACAGTGAGTATCCCGTCCAAAGCACCAGGCTATCCGTTGGAAGCCTCTCCTTCTCTCCTCTGGCTTCTTGGCCCTCTCTCCCTCTCCTCCTCCAGCCGCCCGGGCTTGACTCACCATCATCAACCACACAGGTGTCTTCCTCCCCCTTCAGCAACTACCCCAGCCAGTGCGACTCCAATCTCTTGACTCCCACGTCAACCTCTGGCTCGCCTCCGCAACACCAAGTTCGCAAGCTGGTGCACCAGTACCCTTCTTCGTCAGCGGGCGCTCCTCCCCAGCAGCCCACGCCTCCTGGCAGCACCAAAATGTATGCCCAGCAGTGGACGGCCGCCCCAGGATTCGACATGAACGGCCAGTCGACTCAGCCGGATTCGTCCATGTCAGCTCCAGCCACAGTGCCTTCGGAATACATTGAGAACTCGTACCTCCACGATGGACGCCGCACCCCGGGACCCCCCGAACCCTACATGGGTAACTTTGGCGTATCAGACGGCCCAGAGCCGCATGGCATGAACCCTCCCTACTACATGATGCCTCCTCCAATGGATCAACAGCAGCAACCCCCGCCCCAGCATCTGCCAATGCCCTCCATGTCTCTCATGAACCACCATAACCCGAGCCACTATCGCCCACGTCACATCACCCCCGAGGACCACCCTTCGGCCCGCGGAATCTCGGATCGATCTGTCAACGGCTCCCCTCGGAGACGCGCCATCTCCAGCACCACGGCTCGCGTCGCCAAGAAGAAGGCGGGCAAGGCTCGAAACTCGCACGCTCGAGGCCCTGGCCTGAGCGACCCGAGCGAGGAACACAAGAACTGCTTCAACCAAGAGGTTCCCCCCAAACTCAAGGCCAACTGCCCCGAGGAGGAGCGGTGCATCTTCGAGTCCCGCTGGAAGCACCGCCACCAAAAGGGCCAGGACATGTGGGAGAGCATCCAGAACGACTTCAAGAACCGCTTCGGGAAGTGCCCCGGTAAGGAGATGCTCCAGATGAAGTTCAAGCGCGGTCGTTCCAAGTACCTTGAATGGATAAGCCGAGATGTAAGCCATTCCCCCCTTTACCCCAGACGACGAGCTCCGCGCTGACTCCTGCCCAGGAGGACCTCCTCGCAGAGGCCTACGCCATCGTCGAGAAGTCGCGTTACCAGAAGATTCTCGATGAGTTCCACGAGCTCGGGGGCTCCCGCAACATGCGCCTGAATGCCAGCGACATCGAGTGCAAGCTAGTCAACGATCTGAAGCTCGAAGAGGGGGTATACATGGAGTCCCCTCGAGGCGACCTCAACATCCGCCGGCGGCAGAAGCCCACCACGGCGCGGAGGCGGACCACGACGCGCGGCGTGGAAGAGATGCCGCTGGGCGACGAGATAATGAGCGCCGGCTCGCAAACGTGCAACGAGGACGACGTCATCAACCAGGTCCACGGCCGCCCGGACTACAAGCTCGAGGAGGATTCGTCAGTCAACGGCAACGAGATGATGGACATGCAGATGTGGGGAGACCAGCCCGTCAAGTTGAACTCTGGCGTGCTGCCCCCGCGAAGCGAGGCTATGCCCCAAGGCATGATTCGAGTGAGCCCGGCATCGGCGCCATACGGCCGACACCGATAATTCCAGAGGGGGCAAGTAGGGGCACATAGGGAGGGCATGAGTACAAAGGCGCACGGGTGGACATTTTCTGGACATTTTGGGTACAAGGTGTGGGATACTAGGGATAAAGCATCCATCATGATGACATTTGGGAGGATCTCGTGTTTTTTCCCCCCCGAGGAACAATTAGGATATACAGTTTTAGAGTCGTTTTCTGCCTTACACTCTCTGAATGAAGAGCCCACGCTCGTTATGCCTCTTTTGCCGTTTAAAAATAGTTTGTCAATTGCTGGTCTCGTGCTCCTCGTGTCCCAAGCTGTCGGGTCTCGTATGTCTCGTGGTCTTGTCAGTTGTCTTCTGAGACGATGAAACCTCTTACTTAGGTAGGCAGGTAGGCGGATCTATGTTTGGCAAGCCAGTATGTAGGGAACTTGCTTGGGTGGTAGTCGGCTAGTTGTTGGTTGGCCGACTCGTTTCGTTGGTTGCTTGGTCTCTCTTGGGAGTCAATCCATACATAGTACGAACATGCAGACCATTCACGCAAGACTTTGAACCCACCCGCTGTGCTCGCTTGTTCCATAGACGCAGTTGGCCACTATGTTTGGGACCCTTTGCGCTTTGGCAAGCAGGGTTATCGCTCCCGTTTTTGGATTTGTTGCAAAATGCACCGGCTGGACAGCTGTTCGACAGCGGCCCTTGGTCGGTTTCCGGACCCGACAGTCTGTCACCGCAATGCCTGGAGTCGTTTCAAGGAGGAGGCTATGGATGGAATGCGCAGGTTTTTTTCGTGTCTTTCCTTTTCTCCTCTTCCTGCCTGCCTGCCCCCATCCGCCATGCCCTCCCCATGCTTCACAGCCAGGCCTGAAATGCGGCCGCTGTAAGTGGGACAATCACACACACACACACACACCGGCAGAGACGAGAACAGCAAGAGACGGAGAGACGTGCTTTTCGCTCCGAAGAAGAGCCAGAGAGAACTTTTGGAGGGGAGGGGAGGGGAGATCCTTCCCCCCTGCTTCCCGTGGAGAAACTTCGCCTCCTCGCAACCTGCCTTAGGTAGGCAGGCACGTTGCGAGCCCTGCCCTGCTCTGCCCTGCTCTGCAATCATTTTTCGCATCTTGGCGCCTTCCCGCCACGTGTCGGCACGTGGAAAGTCAAGTGACCCGCGAGTGGCGGTTTTTTGGGCGTAAAAAAAAATAAAAAAATAAAGACGGCGGCGTTGTTATAGGCGCACGGGTTGAGGGGCCGCCGATAATTAGATTGGCGATCATGCTTTGCAACAAGTCCAGTTCAGTCCATCCAGCAGCAGCAGCGTTTTCATGTTTGTTTGGTTTCCCCCCTCTACTTTTCTCGCGGTGGCGTGTTGGTCCGGGAGCAAACAAACAGCGAGAAAGAAGCGCGAGAAGTGCGAGAAAAAAAAAGGGCGAGACTGGAAGGGGGGAATGGGCTGGGGGCCCAGAATAGGGGGTCGGCTTGGGTTGCGACAATTCGGCGGCGGCGGCTTGCGTGTTCGAAATGCAGAATTGTAGGCATCGGTCCCGACAGTCTGGAAAATTGCGCTTTTTCAAGTAATTTGGTTTCGCTGGTGGTGGTGCTGGGCTGCGACGACACGCATGCAGGTGTCGACAAGGGGGGGTTGGGTCGCTGGAATGGCCGCTCTCTTTCCAAGCCTTCTCAAGGCTGCTCCCCTCCTCAAGGCTCCTCATGGCTCCTCAAGGCTCTCTCCTCAAGACTCCTCCTCATCTCAGGGCACGAGGGTGTCGTTCCAGTCGGACTCGCCTCTTTAGCTCCTGCTGTCGGCCGACACCCCTCCCCCCTGAAAAGCTGCTCCAACAGGGATCAAGCCTTAGACGCCGATGCAGATCACGCCGTTGACAGTTCGGCAATGGTTTGTCGCCGTCAACGCCGATACCCTTGAACACGACCCAGCCCGCTCGCCCGCCCGAGTTGAAGTTTGCCCGTCGACTGTGTTTCGGAGCTGCTTCTTCGGCGCCTGGCCTGCCACTCCTGCCCCGACCAACAAGTCTTTTGATTTTTGCATGCCAATGCACCGCGCCTGCGGCGGCTTCTTTTCCCTCGCAGCTTCGTCCCCTGTGATGTTCCTCTTCACCTGCGCCCGTGCCGCCCTCGGTGTCGTCTCCGTGCTGTCGTGATGTGGCCCCGAAACCAGCCAGAGCATCCCGTCACCGCATGACAATGGCATCGCGTCCTCATTGTTCCCTCCAGAGCGGAGGCAACGTAACCCAACGTAGGCAGGCCACGGCTCCGCAGAGGCTAGCACTGCATCGGGATCTGGGAATGGGAACGAGCACCGACTGACCGACGTCTCTCTCATCCTCATCCGTCGTGAGCCTGCGCCAGCGCATGCCGCCCGCCTGTCCATCCCTGGAACAGAGAGGTCCGCCCTCGTTGCAGAGCCCTTTGGGATAAATTCCGCTGCGCCACGGGCAAATAGGTTTCAGCGTGATGCACCGCTGGTCGTATCATGGCCGCCTTAATGTGGGCGAAAAAAGAGACCGCACCCAAACCCTCGGGACAGAGTGGAATCTGGCCTGCGAATCAAGTCGTCGACTGCGCCAGCTTCGGAAATCCGAAGCGAAGGCCTTTCCCAGGGGGTTCCGAGGCGGAGAAATTGGCTCGTCGTGATCCCCCAGCCCTTCGGCGTCGACGTTTTGGCCGCGAAGGACGTCGTCGACGATGAAGCCTTCTCGAGATATATATCACCAGCCACAGATTCATATGCGGGTGCCGCCCACTATATCATCTGGCCGTTGGGCGTCAGAGGCTCAGCCCTACCCGGACAAGGTGACCCAACAGCCAACAGTCAGCAAGATGCGGGTGCCGCTGCCACTGCCAATCCTAATGCCAATGCCGTGACACATGTTGCGACATGAAGCAAGGACTCACATTAGTGCCGCGGTGGCTGGTCTAGCTTGACTCGCCCACCCCAGCTGGAATACGGACTACCACCACGCCCATTTGTCGAGTCAACCAAGAGAAGATTCGGTATTGCCGACGAGAACAATCATGATCCCTGCGCCTGTGAATAGAAACCGATGCCCTTTGCATCCTTCATGAAACGCTAAGTCACGCCGTTGGCGCCCCCCGACTGTGAAAGTCTGTGAGCCATCTCGGTCGCGAGACTTGTTTTCCCGGCAGGGTCTGGGGGATAATCATGGTCGCGGCGCGCTTCGTCATTGCACACCCACAGCAGTTGCTCTATTGGACAATCGGCGGCGGATGGAGCGTCTGCGGGTGAGCAAATCATCGTCGTGTATCTGAGACCCAGATACAGTTGTTCTGCGAGGGCCCGCAATATAATCGCCGAGGGGGGGCAGCGGTCAGGCGCATTGCATTGGTGATTATTTTGGCCCGTGGGAGCCTTCTTGTGCGTCCCTATATGCTGGTAATAGGGGATCATCAGTCGGCCACTTCTTGATTCAGAAATCGTCAGACTGGGCTGCAGCTCAGCCAGTGTCACAAGATGCAGCCCGGCAGGCATTCCCCCAGGACACGCGATGCAGGGTGAGAAGCACGAAAAACCGGCCGTTGATAAGGCTGTAACTGCCGTGCCAACAAGGCAAATGGGGATGGCGAATCTGGGGGAGTGTGTCATGCTCGATCGCGATTCGACTCTCACGGCGGTTGTCGTGGGGCCACGTAAGAGGTTGCAGGAGGGCTGAAGGCTGCGCCATGTGTGTATGTGCCATTGCTGGCTGCGCGCTGAGACGGTGAGACTCGACAGACGGTGAGACCATTCCTGTTGGTTTGTGGTCTCAGTGCTATTCTCCATCTCGGCCAGAAACACGAGGCACACACACACCTTGACGGCTGGAAGCAAAGACACCGAGGACTATGGCCCAATCGGGTAAACGAGTCCCCTGTGCGAAGACGGTAAACTCTGCCGTACTAAATCGCTGCCATTCCCAATCCAGCCCTTCTCAGCTTGGCTAAGCCAGTGTGTGGCCTCGGTGGTTGAAGATGTGGAGATGGAGAATGATGGAGCTGGACGGTGGAGACTGGTGCGATCCTCATTCGAAAGAATGATGAATAAACGTCATGTCCAAGGCAGGTAGCGATACTTGTTGATCGTCATCCCTGCGATGCCAGTAACCAGGCTAGGGAGTCGAGTGGGCGGGCGGCTCCGGGGCGAGCAAGACCATGCAGTCCGCGAGGGAGGGGGAAAGAAAACAGGACCACGATGGCGTGTGCGATGTGCGATGATGGTGATCATGTTGAGACGCAGCGATCGCCCATCCCGTCGCGCTTAGATCTGCGCCTGAAAGGAGATCGAATCCAACAACCAACATCAAGTCGCATCGTTGTTTGCGCAACAAAACACCTCGTTTTCAACAGGGCGCGAACTAATTGCCTTAGCCAGCAACGCGGGAGACTCTCGTTCGTCTTGTAGGCGCTTGTGCTAGCTCCCTGGAGTCCCTGGACGTCCCTTGGGGGGGGTGTACGGCTGACGCACCGTTCGCACCTTGACCGCCGACGTGTTTCGGGGACTTTTTTTTTGCGTCTTCTGAGGCCGGGGGAAGCTCTCGGCATGCAACAGGCGGGGGGGCGTCGATTTAGCACGGAAGTGTTGAGGAACGCAATGTCCTGTCCAGGCTGTCCAGGCGGGTGGCTGCAGCGGTATCAGTACGAAATCACATCCATGGCAGCAGCAGGCTCGTCACTCATCTTCGGATCCAGGTGACAAGTCAGTCATGGATGTACGGATACGGATGTCCACATATCCGGAGCCTGCAGATTGCTCCGTCGTCCACGCCTGGCTTTGGGAAACAAAAATCCTCTCGGGCCTGGTTGCCGACATCCCCGTACCGAACGGAAACCCGTTTTCGGTGCCTTTTCTTGATGCCGAGGAAATCAGGCATGAGTCTGTTCAAGCTTAATCCAAGTAAGCACGCACCATCAGCCCTGTAAGGTTGGTGGTGTGTGCGGATTTTCCACCAGTTGGATGAGCTTCACCAGCCACAGCTCGAGATGGTCAGCCACAGTTGGTCGCCCACGCGATCACAAGCCTGTGGCGCGAGCAGAGAAGATGACAGCATCGCCAAACCACAAGCGCTCAAGATACCCCGGTGCTCGCATCTTCGATCCCCTCCGCGAGTCCACGGCGAGCGCATTTTGCGCGAGTCAATTCGAACCTGCTGCGTCCATCGCACATCCGTGACGCGCTGCGCCTCCCCTGCGCTCCGCCGATGATCCGGCCAGTTCTCCGCCGCCAATCCAAGTTGGCCAGTCCGCGGGGTTCCGTCCCCATGAGCCAAAGAACAGCATGTTTCTGGTCGGTCCATTGTTGCTGATATGGAGTCTACTATCATGGACGGCATCCTCAATGCGTCAGGACCGCCTGGCGCGGTTGCGCAGAGAGACGGTGGACATGTTCTACCATGGGTATAGCAACTACATGGACATCGCCTTTCCAGAGGATGAGGTTTGATATCCCACGCTGTTGATCTAGGTGTTGGAAATAATGCTAACAAGATGATGAAATAGCTCCGACCATTGACCTGCCGCCCGCTGACCCGAGATCGAGACAACCCAAGCCACATCGGACTCAATGACGCACTGGGAAACTACTCCCTAACCCTCATTGACAGTCTGTCGACCCTTGCCATCCTCGCAGGTGGCCCCGAAGACGAATTGCACACGGGATCGCAAGCTCTCGGCGACTTTCAAGATGGGGTCGCTCAATTCGTGGAATACTATGGAGATGGACGGCGAGGTCACACCGGTCACGGCCGACGTGCTTTTGGATTCGATCTTGATAGTAAAGTCCAAGTGTTCGAGACTGTTATTCGTGGGCTTGGCGGGCTCCTCAGTGCGCATTTGTTTGCCGTCGGAGAGTTGCCCATTACGGGCTATGATGCGCGAGCGGATTCTGAAGAGCCAGCCAACGACCCCCTGGAGTTGCCTCCTATATCATGGCCCAATGGCTTCAAATATGACGGGCAGCTGCTCCGACTTGCCCTCGACCTTGGACAGCGGCTTCTCCCGGCCTTCTACACGGATACCGGGATCCCTTATCCACGGGTCAACCTCCGGCATGGAATCCCTTTTTACACCAACTCCCCCCTCCATCGCGAAATGGGTGCCGAGGGCCTTCCCGAAGTCCATGAGATCACGGAGACGTGTAGTGCTGGAGCCGGCAGCTTGACGCTCGAGTTTACCGTTCTCAGTCGGCTGTCAGGCGATCCGCGATTCGAACAGGCTGCTAAGCGTGCCTTCTGGGAAGTTTGGGGACGACGGAGCGAAATTGGTCTCATCGGCAATGGCATCGATGCTGAGAGGGGTATGTGGATAGGACCACACTCGGGCATCGGTGCCGGCATGGACAGCTTCTTCGAGTACGCTCTAAAGAGCCACATCTTGCTCTCGGGACATGATATGCCTAATATGTCGACATCTCGACGGCAGAGTAGCACGGCTTGGCTGGATCCTAATACGATCCACCCTCCTTTGCCAACGGCACTGCACTCCTCGGATGCGTTCTTGGAGGCCTGGCATCAAGCTCACTCGTCCGTCAAGAGATACATCTACACCGATAGGAGTCAATACCCCTATTATTCGAACTCACACCGGGCGACTGGCCAGCCATACACTATGTGGATTGACAGTCTGGGTGCCTTCTACCCTGGCCTCCTCGCCTTGGCGGGCGAGCTCGATGAAGCCATCGAAGCGAACCTCGTCTACACTGCTCTGTGGACGCGCTATGCCGCCCTGCCAGAACGATGGTCGGTCCGGGAGAATAACGTGGACGGAGGCCTCGGCTGGTGGCCGGGCCGCCCCGAGTTCATCGAGTCGACCTACCACATTTACCGGGCTACCAAAGACCCGTGGTATCTCTACGTCGGCGAGATGGTCCTCAAGGACATCACGCGACGATGCCACGCTCCCTGCGGTTGGGCCGGACTACAAGATGTCCGCACAGGGGAGAAATCCGACCGCATGGAGAGTTTCTTTCTCGGGGAGACGGCCAAGTACATGTACTTGCTCTTCGATCCAGAACATCCTTTGAATAAGTTCGACGCGGCCTATGTGTTCACGACAGAAGGGCACCCGCTCCTCATCCCAAAGAAGAGGACGGCAACGCGAAGCAAGACCACACCATCAACGTCTGATGTGTCGGGGTATCAATACTACGACGAAAGCTACACAAACGCATGTCCCGTATATCCGCCCGCAGACCCGATTTCCGGATCCGCGACGGCGGCCCGACGGGACCTGTTCAACGTGGCTCGCTTCACAGACCTGCACAATACGCCCAACTTCCACGGCCCCGTCGAGCCCGTCGAAGTCGAGGATAAGGAGAAGGGCTGGGTGACCAAGTTCAGAGCCAAGACGAACTACACCCTGTTCCCGTGGACGCTTCCCCCTTCCATGCTTCCCTGCAACGGAACCTGCGCGGCGCCCGTCGAGCGCGTTCAGTCGTGGATCGAGTTCCCCGCCGGCGAGGGATTCAGCTCGTTGCCCATGCGCCTCGGCTCCTCGCTCGTGTGGAACAGCCACAACGGCCCGACGGTCAAGAACCTGCAGGGCATGCGCTTCCAGATGGAGCAGCAGTTCGACGACGAGTACGGCGAGCAGACGTGGAGAATCACTCACGCCGGCTCGACCCAGCTCGGGCGCCACGAAACCGTCTTCTTCCACGCCGACCACGTGCGGCACATGAAGGACGAGGCCTTTACGTGCATCCGCCGAAAAGACGTCGTCGAGGTCCATCTCCTCCTAGACACGCCCCAGACAGACAACGAGAACGCCAGCATGCCGCTCCCCGCCGACAGCGTAAATGCATCCATGAGAAGCCCCGAGACGCCCGACGACCAAGACAGCACCGTCGAGCTCCCGTCGGAATCCCTCCTCAAATCCATCCTCCGCGCCGTCACTTCCGTCTTCGAACCCACCCACACCAACCTCCCCGAGTCGCACGTCGACGAACCCGGCCCCACCATCCTCCGATGGTCCGCGTACACCGCCACCGGCCCCGGAGCCTTCCCGCTTCCCCCCGTGCCCGACACCCCGACCTCGGGCTCCCCCTCCTTCAACCCCAAGAACCCGGCCGTCAACTTCCCCTGGACAACCGTCTTCCTCGCCGGTCACGCCTGCGACGCCCCGCTGCCCGACGACGCCCCCCGCGCCCATCAGGTCATCGTCATGCGCCGCGGCCGCTGCGCCTTCAGTGACAAGCTCGCACGCATACCCAGCTTCTCGCCCGGCGAGGCCTCGCTGCAGCTCGTCGTCGTCGTCGACGAGGGCCCGGAGGACGACGCCGACGAAGAGGAGGACGAGTTTGTGAGACCGCTGCTAGCAGAGGCGCAGCTGACGCCTCACGGCGTGAAACGATTCAACGGCGTCCCGCTAGTTCTGATGCACGCCGAAAAGGGAGACTATGCAAAGTTCGGCCAGGCGAGCGGCGTCGGCTTGCGCAGGAGGTACTGGGTCGAGAGTCAAGGTCTGCTCGTCGAGAACGCAATGGTGTTGTAACTGGGATCAGGGTGTGAATGGGCCTCCCGGCCCCGTGTTTGTCTCGGGCGGGGGAATCAGATGTTTTGCTGCAAGTGTCGCGAAGCACCGCATTTTTGTATATCATTGGCGATTGCTGGTCTCAGGAGTTGATTGAATAGTTTTGATATCATCCCACCAAACATTGCAAAGTTTCCAACTTTCACATGATCTTCACGTTCAACGATTCGACGTTGTGGCTGAATTTGCGTGCCAACCTCCCAGCTGCAACGGTAAGGTGGGGCAAACGAGGGGCAATTAAACATCATTAATAAGAGTGACATCTTTATGTGTAGTAGCGAACCCTCCGTACCCTCCTTCTATAGCTGTGCGCGAACCGACAAGACTTTTGTTGTTTGCAAGAAGAGACCATCCAAATGAAACGCCAATTAGTGCGAATGTTGAGGAAAGGAAATAAAATTCGCGGGAAAATTCATCAGGCCCTTGACATGCAAGTGAGAAAAGAAAGAGAGAAAAAAGAAACAAAGGACAACAATGCAGAAGTCTAGCAGATCCCTCATCCTGTTGCTGCGTGAAAAATCGGCCGTCGGTGGTTCACCATCCTCTCTAGCTCGGTCGGTCGGAGTGTAAGGATATGGGGCGAAAGTGTTGAGGAGGTGGGTTAATTAACCGACTAGGCGTCTTCAAGGAGAATAGTCGTAGGCGCGGTGCCGAGCTTTTCGCGTCCGTTGAGACCGGGAATTTCCAGAATAAAGAGGTATCCCACAACCTCGCCCTTGAGTTGGCGAACAAGGTCAGCGGCAGCCTTGGCAGAACCACCTGGAGAGAAAAGCACGTCAGCATAAGGTCCGGGAAGCGCCATATACATGGTGCAATTTTGCAAAGGGCTTGCTCTGACTCACCCGTGGCAATGATGTCGTCGACAATCAGGACCTTCTGACCGTCGCTCACAGCATCCTGCTGCATCTGGAAGAAGTCCTTGCCGTACTCCTTGACGTACTCGGCGGTAGCGCAAGGACCGGGAAGCTTGCCCTGCTTGCGAACGGCGGCAAAGGGAACGCCCAGGCGGAGGGCGAGGCCTGGGCCGAAGAGGAAGCCGCGGGCGTCAAGGCCGACAATGACATCTGGCTTGTTGGGGAAGGCCTCGGTGATCTGCAATTCGAGGGCGTCGACGAGGGTGGCATGGGCAACGGGGTCGGCGAAGAGGGGCATAATATCGACAAAGTTGATGCCCGGGATTGGGAAGTCGGGGAAGCTGCGCAGCGACTTGCGCAGGCTTATCTTTGCACTGGCGAGTTGGGAGGCGGAGGAGGACATGGTGGAGGGCTGTCGTCCCGAGGCATCTTGACTGGGAATGGTGTTAGAGGTGGAAGAGGTTGTTGAGTCTGGAGCGGACATTGTGGAAGAAAGGGAAGAGAAAGGGAAGGGAAGGGGAAGGGGAAGGGTCGGAAGAAAAGGGAAGGAGGGAAGAAGGGGCAGGAAGGAAAAAGGAAGGAAGGTGTGAGAGAAGAGACGAGGGAAGCCTGAGGGTCAGGGCCAGCGGAGGGCAAGCCCAGGGCAGCAAGTCGGGGCATTCAGGGCAGGTACAAACAGGAGGAGGGAGTGCGGTTTAGTCCTTGACATACGGTGACCGTCCAATGTGGACGCAGCACAGCGGAACTAGAGGTATCGTCGAGCGGATGGAGAGGGCCGTGGCCGTAGCCGTTTCTGTAGTCGCGAGAGGGCAAGCGTGAGACTGCGAGTACGAGACGACAAACAAGCAGCAAGGACGGAGAGAGAAGAGTTAAGTAGTACTTTGGTACGTACGGGAGTACAGGGTTTGTACCTCTGGGTTTTCGAGGTGGACGCCGAGCGGGCAGCAAAACACGGCAAGTAGCAGGCAAGTACTAATTATCCCTTCACGCAGAAGCACGCACGCAGCACGCAGCACGCACAGCACGGAGCGCGGCGCAACGACGGGACAAAACAACAAAATCTCTGATGGGCCGGGCAGGGAAGCCCAGGGCAGGGAAGGTACAGCACGATGGACGGTCGGGCTTTAGGCCCAGGCGAGGCAGGCAGATTGAGAGCCCAGGCAGACGAGGGAATTGGCCAGAGAAGGGAGGAGAGGGAAGAGGAGGAGAAGGAGGGGGTGGAGGGGTGCTGCTTGGGTGTGTGGGGTGGGGGACGGAAGGGTGCGATTGCGAGGGGGAGGGGGAGAGGGGGTAAAGAAAAAATTTTGATGTTTCCCTTTTTTTCTTTTTCCTTTTTTTAGCCGTTGGGGTTTTTTTTCTTGCTTGTAAAATTCCACCCTGCTCTTATCCTGTCGCTGATTACGGCGTTTTTTTTATGCTGGGAAGGACGGACCGCGTTGAGAAGGCCGGGGGCACTTCTCGGCAGCAATCAAAGATCGGGATGGATTGGAACACTTTGAGCTGCGGCTGGTCGGGGCGTGGTGGAAACCGGTGCAGTGGGCAAAGTGTGGTCAATGCCAGCCAAGCAAAAAAGTCGACGCCTTAATAATAACGGAGGAGCCCTCCGAGTTTCCCTTGCGATTCATTGCTGAAGAATTAGGAATACTGGGTTACTGCCAGACGGCGCGCGGCTACTCTCCCTTTTGCTGCTGCTGCTGCTGATGAGTGAGCCCGGGCGGTAGCTTTCGGGGCGAGGATAAGCACTGGAACGACTATTGAAGGCCAGACGGGATATTGTTGAATGGAACACCCTGGCTTAAGTTGCCAGCCTCGGGGTGGGCGTAGCATGTATCGGTTGGCGAGGACGGGAGTTTCGATACGATACGTAACGGCTTCTGTCGTAACGAGAAAACTATTTTATGGGCTTTGTTTGGGGGAGGGAGACGAGGCACCTGGCACCTTGTTGATGCCTACTGTGTGAAACCAGCTCCTCTAAACAGCAAACTGCTTCTTGACCGGCTCCAACTCGAGATATGGAATCTCCGTCGTCGACAAAAGATAAGAACATGGATCGGTGGGCTCCGGAAAAACGCACGTCCTCTTACAAAGAAGGTAGGTCGGTCAGAGAAGATGAGCTGAGATGGGCCTCTTCTCGCAGCAGCCGATGAGAAGCGTCAAACGTTTCCGGCGGCGAGGGCGGCTCTTGTTGGAGGGTGTCCAGTGACTGGTGGTGGTGTTGACGGTGGTGGTGGTGGTGGTTGTACGTACGAACAGAAGCGGTATCTTGTGGTTGGGGAATGTAACGGCGTCCTGTGCTCCGTTCAAAACGGATAAGAACCCCTCCTCATTCCTTCCTCTCTTCACCGGCCCTCGCCTTGCCATAACTGCCAGAGTGTTGCTATTTGTTTGTCTGATGACAAAAAAACTGACAACCCGGAAGGCCTTTTCTCCCGTCACGCATTTAATTCCTCGCCAAACTGCGAATACTACCATTACCAAATACCATGTCATCCACTCCTCCATGGCACCCTTGAGGAAACCTGAACCCAGTGCCAATCTCGCCGGGCTGCTGCGACAAAGAGACGACCTGGCACATAGCATGATGGACTAGAAACATGCAGCAATGGCATCAATTCTCCCATTGGATCATGCCTCGTCATCTCCAGGCACCAAAAGGGCGATCGACCCACGGCGTGAAGTAAGCCATTCACGCCATCGGGACGGGAAGCATTCAAGGTTTCCCAAGACTCGATGCGACAGGTCTCCGGCCGATGGGTATTTCGTTACGTGTTGCTGGGTTAAAAGAGCTGCTGATTTGTAGTGTCGATGCGCGCCCCCTTCCTAGAAAAAAAAAGGCCCGCGGTGCCGCGGGTCGGGGTCGGTTCCAGGAATAGCTTTAGGATGAATGCCTCCTTCTGGCCACCGGCGTATCGTCAATGGGCATCCATCCGTTCCATATGTTCCCATATAGATATGTCGAGGAGGGAAGGGGGAGAAAGACCGGGCTCTCTCCACCTCTGCTACTGTAAGTGACTCGATCTGGCCGCAGAGTGTGTGGGATAATACGGAGGGGTAAATCAGACAATGAATACATGAATGCGGATAAACGGGCATGTGTCTGGAGACCAGACGGGATGGCTCGCTCATACTGAGTACTCCGTACGCAGTACACAACTCATCAACTCGTCGCCCATCGCTCTTCCACCGCCGTCCATGGCTCGTATCAATGATGCCAACTCCCAAGCCCCCTTTCGCCGGATACCGCGATTCAACCGCCACCAAATGGACCCCGTTGAGCGTTGGTTGGCCTTTGTGTTCCTCTCTGTCCATATTTTAAGAAAATTTTTATCCTTCAGCTCACTCTCGCAAGCCCCTCATCCCATGCTGTTCCATCCGTAGCTACACGCCTAATCACTAATACGTGCGGTACGGATACCCCCCCGGTGGGCATTTTGCCCTTGGGGCCCGTCAAAATCTCTTCACTTCGGCCCAGCAGCACCAAGCAACGCACGTTTCTAGTTGCAGCTACCCTGGTGGCCGGTCTGCGGCTACATGGAGATTGCATCTCATCCAGGCCCAATCCCCAAACGTGCCTGGAGCGCCCCTGGAGGATCGGTGGACCCCTCCGGCCGAGAAGCAGGCAAATCAGTGAAGGACTGGGATGGTGAGCATCGAGCTGGAGGTGAGAGTGAACTTTTCCCTTCCCACTCCCGATCTCGTGGGCTCCTCCCGGTCACCAATCCTTGAAAGCCAAGCTCTTTAATTATCGCCATGCCATTTTGCCAGACCTGAGTGAGCCCTCAACTCCCCCCCTGCTCAGAATTTTCCTGCACCTCACAGCATTTTACCCCGGGTCCCCGACTCCGAATCCGACTCGCGCTGGCTGATATATCTTCGGGAATAATTCCTGGTTGGGCTGAAAAGGCCCGTTCAACTCCCAAGGTTCCATAGCGCAGGCTGGGGACCTGTCGTGAAACAATTTCTCCCCAACCCGGCAGGGTACCCAGAGCAAAATCTGTACGACGCCTCGTTCGAATTCGATGGAGACGTCCGGCGTCAGCTTGGTCAATCATGCAACCCGAGAAGCGTGCCAATGCGACCAAGCAAGCCAAGTGAGCAATAGTAAGCCAGCAACAAGGATGCGCAGACGTCCAGCAAGCCATGATATGAGGAGCTGGATGTGAATGTCTCCATATCGAACTAATAAGCTCGCGACGCTACAGGCGGGGTGAGATACTTGCTCGGTACAAAGTGGTCGCCGTCAAGAGTCGACGACACTAAAGAAGGGCGCATTCGTCGACCATGGCCCATGGGGCGCACGCCAATGGAAGCTTCCCCACCGAGAAGGCTGGCTGAGACTGGTCCTCTGCTTGACAGCCTCCATGATCCATCGTGATTGCTGGGTCGAAATGACGACGTCGCACATACAAAATACGACATGTGCTGACGACTGCCTTGGCCACCGTGTTTCGCGCGTACCGTCCAAGTCATGGGAAACCAAGGTGAGTTGGGAGTGGCATAATGTGGACGAATAACCACGAGACCAATGGAGAGACGCGCAAAGCAAATGCTTCGTGGTCATCACGTCGACGAGGCACGTCGTTTTGGAGGTTCCGTGGTGGTGGTCCCAGAAATGGCAAGTCCCGGCTTTTGTCTTGTCCTGTTCCACTGCATGGAGCTTGATGCATCTCCCGTTTGGGAATGGCCATGTTGGAAAAAAGGTTCAGTCGCTGGATTGAGGGTGTGTGCATTTGGTGGGCGACGATGGATGAGGAAATCATCACGGATTGCCGGCCTTTGAGGTTACTTTGAGACTGACGATTGACTGCCTGACCGCTGGCGAAGAGCAGGCTGGTATCCGTACCTGATTGCTTTGGTTTGCACCTTCCATTATCGGAGCGTCGGGCACCTCCTGACTCTTTCCTCCTTGCTCATCGCTGCTTCCTCATGCTCCGTCCTCGGTCTCGCTCCTGGCTCCTGGCTCCTGGCTCCTGGCTCCTGGCTCCTGGCTCCTGGCTCCTTGGTTGCTCCTTCCCCTCTCTCTTCTTTGCTTGGCAAACTTCCCCGTTCGTTCGATTCTTCCTTCCTTTCTTCCTTTTGCCACCAACATGGAACCCAGCTCGACACCACGATGGGTCGACAAGGCTCCAAATCTCCACCAAAAGGCTTCACGTCTTTTCTTTCTGCACGTAACGACAATTCCTGCTTGTTGTTGATTGCAACGCATGTGCGCCCACGCTCGGTTACTTTGCCCTCTGACTCTTGCGGATGCTCCCCCATCTGCTGTTGTCCCTCCCCTTCATCAATCGATCAATCAACGTCCTCATCACTTCGGTCCATACCCACTCTCCATCCACTCTCTCCCCATCCACGCCGGCCGGTGGCTCCGTTTGCGCCTGAGTTCTGCTCGCTCCATCCCACCACGGAAACGCTGCGTCGTCCATTGCGCTGCAGCCAGCCATCGTCTCATGCAAGCCATCAAACTCGTCAAAGAATGGTGGGTTTTTGGCTCCTCTGTTGTCTCTTGGGCTGATGTTGTCACTACACGAAGGAGCCATCACCAATCGCAGCCTTGATCCAAGGAAGCTGCTCTTATGCGCGATTGCAACCCGGCGCCCGCGTGGGGCTCGTCTCGGAGCGAAAGCTTGCCATGGATGGTTATTCGCATCATGGCGATCCCGGCAGATGACTCCGTTGCTGAACGAGCACGGTATTCGTACTCCTGCACAAAGCAACTTTGCGACACAATGCATTGCTTTTTCGGTCAAAAAACCGTTGCCATGTGTCCCGAGCTCATAACAACGACACACACACAACGAAATGGCCTGCCTGCCGCCCTGGACTCCGCCCGTCTGAGCCGTCTGAACCGTGTTGCCTCTCGTTCCTGGCTCTGACCAGATCCATGATGATCCACGGGTCGCCACCGTGTGTTGTGTGTGCCGGCCCAGCCTCTACGGCCCAGAGGATCCCCTGCATCTACCGAACCAGAGTGGCAGCGGATCCGTGACATGCTCCGTTTCCTGCCGTATGCCCGCCGCCGTCCGAGACATTCACCCCTTCAGGGCACAACTCGCCCGCAGTCCTCTTCGCTCTTGTCGAGTCGTCGAGCTCCGATAAAGAGTCACTAGCACGTCAACATACGCCTGGCTCCGTTTGGCTCCGTTTTGATCCGTCTGACTCGACCCTTGCTGAATTCGCTGCTTGACTCAGACCTTGACGACTCCACCAGTCCTCGACATCTGAGACCCGATATGGATCCCATCGATGAGGTACGGGCCAGATACCTTCGCATTCACGCGCATGGCATCGCAGTTGCATCGCATCGTTCGCCGTTAGCCTCCGACATACCTATCCACAGACAAGAGCTAGGTAGGACAGGCTTGGCTTCCTTGACCCGGTTCTGTCTCTCGGCTCTTCGATTCAGATCTTCTCCCATGCTACTGTACACCGTCAACTTCGTATGGAATCATCATGCTAAACATTATCAGTTCTCACAACCAACCCGCGACTAGTGCGGACCCCGATTCTGGACATCAAGGCCCTCGGCTTTGTGATTAGTTGTGCTCCTTGCATACGAACATGTAAAGACTCTCCAGTGCCTGGTAGGCTGGTTCGTCAGTGGTCGATGCTTCCGTTCTTCCCTTGCACCCCATCAGCCTGACACACACTCGACATATGCCCGCGCTATCATTTCTGACGCCTCTTTCCTCCCTTTTACCCATTTCTCCCCACCAAAGTCTCTAACCGGATGTTCAACTTCCCATGATATCTTCAGGGTTTCTGACAGTGTCTCTGGGTTTTCACCGCTGTTTGCAGTCGTAGATTCAGTAAAAAGATGTGAAGCACCCAAGCTTGCATTAGCCTCATTTGCGTTGTGCCAGACTGCACGGTGGCGTCCTGTCCGGGCCGTCCGGTTCAGAGCTTCTCTCGAACCGTCTCCGATGGCGATGATGCCATGGATGACCCTGGCTGTGCGGGATCCATAGAGTTGGATTAGATTTCGTTGAATCGGCTTCAACCACTCGGCGATGACGAAGTGCATCAGCACTGCGCGGCTCTAGGTACCAGCCCCACAAGATGTCGGCATGGTTTGGTAATATTGGCAAATAATAGTGTCTCTTTTGCTATGCAGCATTATCACATTTGTCGTCTTGCAGAAACAGGAGAGACTCCATCAGCGCGATGGGTTTGCCCTTTGGTCTGTCTGTCACATTGGTAACAACATCTTGGCAGGACCCAATGAGGTGCTTCCAGTTGCGGCGGTTCCCAGCCAGTCATCCCCTCTCCTAGGTGCGTTGCCAAGATGAAATCTGGGTGGACGCGTTCTGGCATGTACGATTGTGGAAAGTGTCCATGACTATCAGTGCTGGAGCTGCAGTCGGCGCGGGATGATACAGGTCTGAACAACACATGTCAACGTGGGAATGGTGGCTTCATCAAGGCGCGAGAAAGCTTAGAAAGCAAGGCAACTCTATATTTAGACGGCAACTAACAACTAGGGTGGTGTCCAGACTGAGGTATCGAATAACAGGACACACAAAAACGAGCCAAACCAAAGGGCTCTCTGCGATGGGGTGGTCTAAAGGGGTATCTATCTGGCTCGAGAAACGAGACAGCGGCTATCTATCCATGCATGATGCGTGCGAATCGCTATGAGAAAATGGGAGAAAGTAGCAATCAAGAAGAAACCAATCCCACCCAAGCACACACAAAAAAAGGACTTGCCGTTCTAGTTGGCAAGTCTTCCCGATGCAACGCCCCCCTCTTCCTCCGGCAGCTTGTCTATACGGGCCGTCCCGGCTACCAAACGTGCAAAAAAAAAAAAAACCAAGAAAAAACCAATCGAAGTCATCGTCGCTGCCCTCTTGTTAGGAGGGTGGAGCTCCACATCAGCGAAACTGCAATCGGATAATGGAAAACAGCATGTTCTGCAACACGTGCAGCATGACGGCGACGCACGTCGGCATCAGCTCCGGCCAGACGGCCAGGTCGAGCTTCCCCTCGAGGCCGACGTCGACGCCGTAAAAGAGGCGAATCAGGCCGCGCACGGCGAGGCTGGCGACGAGCTCGCAGGCCCAGGTCACCATGGAGGCGTAAAAGGTGAGGTTGAAGTCGTAGGGCTCGTTGACGCCGTCGAAGGCGAAGTAGGGGTAGACGTCCTTGTTGGCGCCAAAGTGCAGGACGAGGATGCTGCCGAGAAAGGTGACCATGGAGACGTTCTCGGCGAGGAAGCGGATGAAGACGTTGCGGGATTGGAGTTTCTGGTAGGACGGGTAGGTTTGGTTGTTGAGGCCGAGGATGGTGAGGATCTTGTGGACGAGGGGGGTCATCATGATGGGGGTGATGACGACGAGGCCGGTGGAGGAGAGGACTTGGAGGATGACGAATTGGCCTGGCGAGCGGAGGCGTGCGTATAGGGCGCGGACGTATGTCTGGTACGTCAACATGAAGTATCTACGCATGGAGTTAGCAAACGTTCTGGGGTGCTCCTTTGGTCTCGACTTACAGTTTGAACACCCAGCTCAGGGGGTAGCTCCCCACGCGCTCGCCCTCCCGGATGCCCAAGACCCAGCCCGTCAGTGCATCCAGCAGATGGACCGTCACGACCCATCCGTAAACGTAGACGACCGTTTCAAAACTGCTGTGCGGCAGGGTGCGCAGGTAGATTTCGGCGTAAGCCTCCCCGATGACGTAGGCCATCAGTCCGACGAACAGGGCGACGCAGAACCACAGGAAGCGCACGAAGCTCGCGGGTAGCCAGTTGCGGCGCATGGCCACGCCCTGGGGCCTCGGGTCCGGCGCCACCTGGAGCATGTCCGGGTCGAACAGGTCTGCCGAGACGGTGCGCTGCCGGCGACCGCCCCGGCCAGACAGAGTATCCGGTTCACCAGTCCACCACGAGGTGGTGAAAATGCGCTGGGTCTCAGAAAGGGAGTGCCGCAAGCTAACATGGCGCTCGTTGATGGTGAGGATGATGAAGGCGATGGCGACGGGCATGGCCATGGTGACAAAGGACCACGAGATCCAGGCCGTGTTGTGGGCGGTGAGGAAGTGCGTCGTCGGCGAAAGGTAGACGGGCACGGGGAAGGCCAGCGACGCGATGGCGATGATGGACACGGTCAGCGGGAAGCCGAGTGACTGCGGCCACCAGTTGAGGCTGTACAGGTTGAAGACCTTCGTGATCCAGATGAGCGCCGTCAGATTGTACAGGCCGTAGTAGACGAAGAGGAAGAACCAGAAGTTGACCTGCACGCGGGCGGCGCCGTGGCCGGGCGCTTTGCTTCCCGGGGATAGAGGATCGTCGTTGTCATCGTCGTCGTCTTCCGGGAACTGGTACTGGGGAAACGGCACGGAACACCATGCGACAGCCTATCACCCGTATGTTAGCCACATCGTCGACCATGTGAAGCCATCACCAAACCCAAAAAAGTAACATACCAACAAAGCCGGCGCCAACACCAAGAAACCATAGCGACTCCACCACTTGTCAACAACCCTCCGAACAGCAGCCTGCCTCGGCTCGACCCAAATATCCAACACCCATCGCTGCCACGCGCGCTCCCACGCCGTCAACTCATCCTCCAGCTCCAGCTCATCGCTCCCCGCCTCACCACCTCCACCACCACCACCGCCGTGTACGAGCGACGCGGCGAGCGCGGCCCCCCCATACCCAACATGCACGCTCCCGCGACCATCCCCCAGCAGCGCCGCCGCCGCCGACGAACTCCCGGAGAGCAGGCTAAGCCCCGGGACGATGCCGTGGCCATTTGTAGAGCGGCGAGGCCCGGCGGAGGAGTCCTGCCGCGGGGGAACGGCGCGGAAGCGGCCGAGGAGAGGGGTTGTGTCGTTGGGGCGGACGTGCGACTCGGTGCCCTGCGTGAACTGGAAGAAGGTCGGCATGTGAAGGTGCCGCTGCGGTTTGTGCGTCTTTTTTTTTTTTTTTTTTTTTTTTTAA
>JAMQMW010002795.1:26164-37625 GCA_024115155.1 Thelonectria blattea
TAGGGTGGAACGATGCGCCCGACGACTACATGGGTCGAGCGGAAGTTGGGATTGCGCGGGTCAATTCGGTCGAGGATTCGGAGGAGGGATGGCGAATGGTTGTTTGTAGCCGTCTTTCGACTTTGATTCTTTGTTGCGGATGGTTATCGCGGGAGGGACAGGTTGCGCGTGGCTCATTAACGAACCTAAGAGTCTCAACAGGTTTCGGAGGTCATTTAGGGAACCCCAGAAATGACATGAGCCGGCTGGGACCCTTAACGAACAGGGGGCATCTGTCGCTTCCATCTCCACCAACTCCAGCGGGTGGGGGTAGACGAACGGCCCCGGTCCGTGAGGAACTGCAGCTGACCGTTTCTGAGAGATAAGGAACCATTGCATTGGACACCGCATCTTGCCAGTTGGACCGTCATGAGGCAGCCTCGTCTTCTCTCCGGCTATTGTACAAAGTCATCAAGTGCCTACCTACCACCCATGTACCCGTATAGTATACAACACCCACCCTTCCCTACTATAGTCACATCATCCATTACCCTCTATCCGTCTACCGTCTCTTGTCCGAGTCTCGTCATGAGTCCGAGTCCGTACTGCTCAGCGCCTCCACCAACGAAGACTCGTCCTGCTCATCCACAAGAACACCGCCAGCAATGTCATCCGAGAATGCAACCGTCTTCGCCGAGCCAGACTTGCCCGACGGCTCCAATACGTCTCCATTCCAAGGCTTGCACTCCTTGACGTGCTCGCCGCACCGTAGGCACGTCCAGCCCTCTCCTTCCTCTCGCTCGAGTCGCGTTGCCAGACACACAAAGCAGTAGATACACCCACACGGGATCGTCTCGTAGGGGTTCGTGATGTCTGTCTGTGCGGACCCGACCACGCCGCTGGAGGCAGCGACGGCCATAATCTCCGTCTCGCTCGTGGCATTGTCGTTCTGGTCCTGGTAACAGATGGCACACGTCCTCTCGGGGAGGAACCCGTACTCTCCCTTCGTCTTGTCTCCATCCTGCGGCCCGGTCCTGACAATATCTTTTGTTTTGCGCCAAGTGCGCGTTATCCATCTCCGCCATCGCTGAATCCCAATCAGGGGCAACACAAAGAGAAGAAACTCGGTAAATGCGTGCCAGACGAGCTGGCGGTTGAGGTATTCAAATGACACCTCGCGGCTCACTTGGCTCGTAGGTGGTGCCAATCTCATCCTCAAGACTCTGTCCAGTAGAGTCCGATATCGTCCGTGGCATAGAAACACCAGGAACGAGACGAAGGCTGCGCCCGAGTATGCATTTGACAAAGCCGACGTCAGCCTTGACATTTGTCGCAATCTAGGGCTTGGCTCGTCGTAGTTATCTTCGTGTTCGACGAGCCAGTCCTCCCATCTCGTCCACGCGTAGCCCCCAAAGACTGTGACCAAGCCGTACAACGACTTCTGCGCCCTCGACGGTGCGGCGAGAACAGGGCCCTTCCTTCGCGCGTCGGTGTATTTCAGGTTTTGGAGCGCAGCGCCGTACGTCGCGTCGTGGTCCCAGACGGTGAGCTTGAAGAGGGCCGCTCGGAGGGCCAGCATGATCTCGGCCGACCAGTCATCGTGCAAATGACCTCCGCCAAAGTATTTGAGAGCCTCGCAGACCTGGTCCTTGAGGATGTCCAGCAGCTCCCCGTCGAGGAGCTCCGCATCGACCTGTCCCACGCGAAACTCGGGTCGCGTGCCTTCCCTCGTAGATATGGTATCCCAGGCCGTCCCCAGTCGATTCAGGGGAAATGGAAGGCGTTGGAGGTTCGCGCGGGTTCGGGAAGATTGCCGAGCTGCCGCGACACGAGCTGCAGCATCGGCCTCGCGCGCCTGACGTCGGGCGGCAACGCGACGTTGCGCCAGGACGAAGCTCGATTCCGTCATGTTGTCGGTGTCATCGGGGCGTTCGCGGTGATGGAGGAAGGGAGGTCGAAGTTAAAGGTTGAAGAGTCGCGAGCGAAGATGGAGCGGTTGCGTAGCAAGAATCCGGGGGTTCGGCGGAGCCACATGCGATAAGTAAGCGCTGTCAACGGCCTTATCGGCGCCTCGGATTGCGTGCAGCCGAGGCTCCCTCGGAAAGAGAGAACCTGGCGGGGGGCCGGGGTTAACTCCATCAGCAAATGGGGGAGCGAGGAAATAGGACGGGGAAGGAGCGTTGGTCAGATGGAAAGCTCCGTCGTTTCGGCAGTTACGAGGTACGAATATCTTATCAAGAACCACTCAGGTTCGTTCCTTCCGCGAACTTCAACTGCAACCACTGCATCCAATCAAGCTTACGGATAAAAGAGCTTCCAGGTCCATTGAAGGCGGTGGGCATTTTTCCCACTGGCACAAATTCTCTCGTACGAATGCCCCGGCCTCGGGCGCAACCGTTCACTCCACCAAATCCCAAGGACCAGAAACCCGGTCCCAAATGCTGCCGCAACGCAATCTTCTCTCGGCATCCTTGCATCCCCTCCCTCCTCCTGCATGCCAGCTTCGTTGATCCGTGCGCACCTCGTCTTTACTATGACCAACGATTGGGCTTATTGGGCTTGGTGATGTCTCTCCTTCCGTCGAGGTCCACACCCACAACACGAATTCGGCCACTTACACTGGTCCGTCACGTCTCACAAATTGCCTGCCCGTCTTATTCAGACCCTCGGCGTCTTTTCACTCCTCTCATGAATGGCTACACGAGTTGTGTGGCTTTCTCCCGTTGCTGTGGTTGGCACGCCTGCACATCGATGCTCCAGCGAGCCCGCCTCCTTCGAACTGAGACATACAGCTTGATCGGTCGGAGGCGTCACCGACTGTGTGCGAGTACGGTGTACGTACATCGATTTGAATTCGTGAGTCTTCTCGTTTAGCGGGCTCGTGGAAATGTGACAGTCTTGCAACAGGTGTCCTCGAAAGCACAACAACGCCCCTTGCCAGCACGGCAGGACTATGCGGGCCAGGATTCGAGTGGCTGTCTCATTTTTCTTTTGTTTGACAAACAGTGGAAATTGGACGCGGATCCAGACGCGGACCCAGTCCCGGAACTTACTTCGTGCCTTCTCACTCCTCGATCTCGGGCGGTCCGTCTCCTCAGCCCTACAACGGGGCCGTCGCTCGTCTGTGACCAGTTCGTCTGCCATCTCTTTGTCGGTCCAGCTGTTTCGGACACGGCTTGCGAGTTTGAGCATGACTTGGGACAGACACGGGCCCATGTGCTTGTCAATGAACCCAAATGCAAGCCACTCCATACCGGTTCAACCAACACTCGTTCCGTGTGTCAATGTCCAGCCATTGTTCTGGGCTTGGTAAATGCAAGCCCCCATATTCCACTGGCCTCCCTTTCCAATCAGAATGACCCTTCAGAGTACCCCGGTCTCGCTGATCACGGCCTCTCCCGCCCTTGCCGGCGTTTCTTTGGTTGCCTGAAAGCGACGGGTTATTAACTGGAGGGGATTTCGATGCTTGTGGAGCGTTATAGGGTCAGCTCTCCCTTTCACCCCTCACCTGCTCCCAGTCTTCCTCACATCTTCCTCATGGCGGATCCGGCTGGAAACCAGGGCCCTTCGTCGCCTCAGCCCAAGGCACGGCAGCGTGCCGGTCCTCCTCGCACTCGAGCCACGGTTCGTACCTCTTTGGCATGCGTCCCTTGCCGGTCCAAGCATATCAGATGCGACGGTGATCGTCCAACTTGTATTCGCTGCAGGCAGGAGGACAAGCTATGTTCCTACGCCAAATCGCGCCGCGGAGCCCGACTGCGAAAGACACAAGACGACACGACATATGACCCTCGAATCGGTCTACCATCCGATACCAGTGCATCTCCAGACTCTGCGGCTCTCGACTCAGGACTCAAAGCTACCAGGACTCTTCCTGGAGGCTGGACATCGGGCCCAACGCCTCACCCGAGCCAGTACCAGAACTACCTGTTGGATCAGTACTACCTCTATTTCCACGACTCTCACTCGTGGCTGCCCCCAAAACCGACAGTGCGATGGCTGATTGAGTCACGACCAGACGAATTCCTATTTACCGCGGCGATGATAGCATATATCGGTTCCATCTACAGCCATAATGTAGACACCGACCCTCTCCGCAAAAGAGCCTTCCAGATGGCAACGAGTCCGCTTAGCAACTCGGTTTGGGATGTCCAAGCCTTGCTTTCCCTCAGCATCGCGGCATGCGGGGAAGGACAGATCAACCTTTGCGGATCTTTCTTCAACGCGGCACTCGAGATAGCCTTGGGGCTTGGCCTACAAAACAAGAGCTTCGCCGAGAAGGAGGACGACCCTGTTCTCGCCGAATCCTACCGAAGAACATACTGGGCTCTATACTTTCATGGATCTGTAAGGACAGTCCGAGAACACCTGGGCTACTTCCAGCTCTTTTCTACGAGTGTGACAACAGAGCTTCCTTGCGACGAATGGGACTACCAGACCGGGGTCAGTTCAGTTGCATGTTTCATCGGGCGCCTCGTTAACATGCTACCAGAATATCCCGACACCCGTTACCCTTCAGGCGTACGAACGAAATCCACTTGCAGGAACCTACTCGTCATGGACCTACCTTATTGGCCTGATGCGGATCAGCGGCGAGAGTGTAGTGCCGATCCTCAATGTAGGGTCCGAAGCAAACCCAGACGCTATTGAGAGCGCAAACCATCGGATCGAGACGTGGTTCCAGCAGCTTCCCCATTGGAAGCAGCATTTTGTCGATGAATCGGGGGCAGTAGACATGATACTCTATCACGCCGTAAGTTTTCGTCACGACTTGCGCCTGGGATGCAACTGACAAATGTTGGGATAGTTGGGAATCGCATATGGGTAAGATGATGAGGCTTCGAGTCTGATAAGCAAAACTGACGGCTTTTCCAGGCTCCAAATCCGAATTCAACTCCACCTCTGTGGCATTGGTGTCAATTTCGGAGTTTCTGACTTAGTCAAGGAGCGACCAGTGTTTCAATTCCCATCGCCGCCGCCGAGTGCGGGCTTGAAGTGGCAGCCTTGGCTACACGGATCGACGGCGCTCTCGGCGTCACTCGGGCTGGCAGGTCTGTTCAAATTCCGTCTCCCGCCGGAAAAGTTCTCCCCGTCATGTACTCTGGGCATGGAGAGAGCGGTGCTGCCTCTCCTCGACGCATATCTCGACCAGGGGCAACAAGCTCGCCTGTTGCGAGATAAGATCGTGCTCTTGGCGAGCGTAGTCGGCAAAGCGGGAGAATTCTGGCCACTTGCGCAGAAGGTGTCAACCGACATCTTTCAGGCCCTGGAGAAAGCAGACCAGTCCCTGGGAAGCCAGCCGATGGGCGAGTACCTCGCACACGACCAAAGCATTGATTGGCTTGCGCTCGAGGTAGACGACGAGGAGGTTTTCGGGATTTCCCAGCCATGGTTGACTCAGCAAACCAAGGAAACTCCAACAGAAACGCCTGAGACGTCGGTGGTGCTAGATTATGGGCACCCTCGAGGGGAGGTCAAGTTTAAGGTGGAAGATGATGACTCGGGGAACGGTTTCCGGCTTTCGCAGCCATGGTTGGCTCAGCAAGCGAAGGAAGCTCCAAGCGAAACGCCCGAGATGTCAACGGTGCCGGGTTATGGGCAACCTCAGGGGGAGGTCAAGTCCGAGGTGAAGGATGATGGCTCGGGGGATGTACATTGGTAAAGAGTGTATGTATACTAGCTTATTGGGTTCCATCCCTTGGAGCGGTCAAATACATTCAAAGATTGAGCCACAAGTATCGTGGCTGAATTATCGACGTCGGTTTAGAGTTTTTGCATGATGATACATACCTATGTATCCGTACAGCGCCATTCGGTGGCGGTGTTGAAGTAACCACGAGGGAAGGAGGACTCGGGAATATTGCTGCGGTGCTACCCTAGATTATCGAGGGGAATGTTCACGGGGGCGAGGCCATGAAGTGGAGGTCACGGGTGCTAATCTACTGAGACGTAACGACCAGGTACTAATCTGTATCCCCCCCACCTCCTCCTCTATCTGACCCCGGCAGTTCGGACTTGGATGCTACAACTCGCCGCCGACATCATCCCGACCGACTTGCAACGACTTCAAGCATTTCAACCACCTCACCCCTCCTCGCTTGCCCGCCCTGACCGAGCGTGAATTTGCCCGATTACCCATGACTCACCCATCCCTCGTTTGCGCCAAGCCGACAAACACCGTGAATAGCTGCTTCTAGCAACCCCGGTCCGGAACCCCATCCGCGACCGCCTGCCTACGACCCCTCGGGCGCATATATAAACACGGCTTCCCCCAGGCACCCGCGAGCCCCAGAAGTCAATCGATGCGGACTCTGGTCCCGTCGCCTTCATTCCTTGCCACCCTCGACGCGACGCGACCGCAAACAAGCCTTCGATTCCCCTCGTCGTTGCCCATCGCAAGAAGAAGTCGCTGCCTGTCGCCGCAAGATACATCGCCATGACAGCATCGTCGCCGAGTCGGGATCGCCAGCCCCGGCCCGACGAATCATGGCGCATGGTCGAAGGCGAGAACGACTCGTTCGACACCAGCATCCTGCCTTCTCTCGGCGACTCTCCCGTGCCGCCCTCGTCGGCCTCGACAGGCTTGCCGACTCAGCCCTTCTCCCAGGACGGCATGAGCTTCGGCTCGCAGGACAGCATCCGCGACTTTGCCGCCTTTCAAGACGACGAGCAGAACATCCTGCGCGAGCCGTTTAGACCGAGCATGTCGGGCCTCAACATCAGCAGCAACGGCGGCGGCGACAACTACAGAACCCCCGACCCGGAGTTTCGCATGCCCCGCGTCGACGTTGAGAGCGAGGGAACTAGCAGCGGGAGGACTATTCGAGGCTATGCTATGGATTTTGGTCGAGGCATTAGGAGACGAGGCAACGATCCGGCGGGCAGTCCGACAAAGTATCGAAGCGACAGAAGGCGATATGGAGACTATGACGATCATCACCGACGAGAGCCTCGTCGCGAGTCGCGAACATCATCGCAGAGGACGCTTAACGGGTCCGTCTCTGGCTTTGTGTACGGCGTATCTGCCTGGATCTTGGGCGTCATCACCCTCGCCCTTCGATATGCCCAAAAGCCCCTGGCTCTTCTCTTGGCCATATATCTCTCCTTTGGCGGCATCATGATTGCGCAAAACATGGCGACCCAGTCCATCACGGCGTCGCTATCCCCGCTGTGCCGCATCCCGGGCCTCTCCTTCTTCAACATCCCCTTCTGCCCGTCTCCGGACACCATCATCACGGATCCCAACGCGCCCAAACCCCCGCCCGTCGAGTTCGACGACCTTATGACGGTGCAGGCGCAGTTCGAGCAGGTCCTCGAGAAGAGCGCCGAGGGCGTCTCGCTCCCTTTTGAGATGAAGCGCTCCGAGACGGCCATCCGGGACCTGAGGAGCCTCGTCCGCCACAGCGACCTCCAGGCCCGCGACGAGCTGCTCCTCGAGTTTGACGGCTACGTCGACACGGCGAGGCGGACCGCCTCGGACCTGCAGAAGTTTAACACCCACGTCGGCTCGGCCGTCGACGCCGTCATCAGCATCAACCGCTGGACGTCGCGGTACATTGACACGCTGGCGCCCGAACCCGACGGTGACACTTCGTCCGGAGCCCTCGCCGGCTGGGCTGCCTGGCTTTTCCACCCCTTCCAGCCTGCCACCGACTACATGTTCAACGAGCGCATCCTGCTCAACAAGTACATCGAGCACACGGCCCTCGTCTCGGAGCGCATCTCCTCCCTCATCCTCGAGGCCCAAGCCGTCCTGCGCCTCCTCACAAAAGCCGAAGACCACCTCGCCCTCATCTACGACATCTCCTCCCGCTCCACCGCCGACACGGCCCAGCGCCGCGACTCGGTCCTCTGGAACCTCTGGACCGTCGTCGGCGGCAACTCGGCCCAGCTCAACAGCCTCGCCCAGCAGCTCGCCCTCCTGCGCCGCGTCGACGCCCAGCGCTCCGTCGCCGTCTCCCAGGTCAACGCCCTCATCATGGAGCTCGAGGCCATCCAGGCCGGCCTCGGCGACCTGCGCGACCGCGTCGCCGAGCCTGCCCTCCTGCAGGGCGCGTCCGGCAGGCCCGAGATCCCGCTGAGCGTGCACATCGAGACCATCGACCGCGGCGTCGAGCGCCTCGAGGACGCGCGCCGACGGATTCGCGCCGCGGAGGACGATCGCGTGCGGGATGCGCTCGTCAAGGGGGGGCTCAAGGACGAGGAGCGCATGCTCGATCGGACTGGTTGATCGACCTACCACGAGTTGGCCTTGTCTCTCTTTGTTTTTGATTTTGTGTTGTGTGTTTGCTTGTGAATGAGGAAAACACGGTCAATGGAGTTTTACCTACGAGCCCGTTTGACACAGATTCTGTGCTGAAGATAATGTTGGGTGTGTCTATGAGACGATGAAAACATGTGTTGCGCCTTGGCGATATGGCGTTGTTGATTGATTAATTACACGCGACTCTTAGAGCGGGAAACGGTTGGGATTTGAATACGCAATGGCAGCGCTGGGTTATGTATTTGGGCGACGAAAGGGAATGGAATTAGATGTCTTATTTGATTTAGTCTCATGCATCTGTCACAATATCGTCAAGTCTTGTTTGGTTGACTACCCGTGTAGTCTTTGGCCCATGATATAATTCGCAAATGTGACCCCGGCCAGCCCAGGATATAGGACCAAGGATACGTGCATATGTTGAACTGCAGAGCAGTAATTCCGAGCCGCAATGCAAAAAGAACAGCGTGCTCAAGGCACTTCATGATATCAACAAAGAGAGCCGTCGTAGGTCCCCCTCTCTTCCCATGTACGCAATATCCATACGGCCACAGATAGGTAAGTATGGAGCAAGACCAGTGGCCGCCTGTGCCCATTCTATATCCCAGTCCATTGGAAGAGGCCAACCCGAGCAGACGCCAGAATCCAAACCCTCAAAATCCGTAACCCCCCATTCTCATCATGGTAGTCGTAAACACTTGCTTTGCTCAGCTCCCTTGATCCCCCAAAAAGATCATGCCCGTGTAACCGAAACGCCGTTGCCGTGCTTCCCTAAGCAGCGTGAAGATGAAATGCCGTCTAATACCCTTGAAACCAAAATGATGCAAGATTAAAAGTACCCTGGAAACACCTTTGCCAACCCGCGACGCCCTGTGAACAGTCAGGATAAGCTCATTTATGTCATGATATGATAACTCACACAAGGCCCGTTTTTGATCGGGATCGTCGAACGGGGCATTCTTGGCAGCAATCTGTCGCATTCGCTCTCGGGCAAAGGACGAAGGGCTGGACCGCCCAACCGGGTTTGTTGTGGCTGGAGCCGTTTCCGTTTCCGTTTCCGTTGCGGCTGTAATTGGCTCGGGGTTCTCTGGTTGTGTGGGGAGTAAATTTAGTGCTCGAGGGCGAGTTCGTCGTGATCTGGTCGTCTTTGCCGGCCTCGGGACATTGGGACGGACTGCTTCTTCCTCTGGGATCGAGTCGGTGGCGGGAGCTGATGTTGTATCTGTCGTGACTCCTTGTTCCTCATCCACCACAGGAAGCGATTCTCTTGCCGATTCTTGTTTGTGTTTATTGGGTTTCAGGGTGACCAACCGCGAAACGCTTGAAGGGGTCGAAGAAGCCGCCGAGAAAAATCGTTTGCCCCAGCCCTTTAACTTGGTGTTGCGAGAATCATCCGACAAATCATCGAAATCGACTCTTTCTCGAAGACGCCGAAGCGCCTTTTCGCGGCGGACCATTCCGTTGGTAATTCGGGGACTATACCCTCGAGGCAGCATGCTGTGCTTGCACATGGGGCAGAGGGAGCTGTTTTGGGACAGAAATTCGTCGATGCATTCGGGATGAAATATGTGACCGCAGGATAATTCCTTGATGATTGTTCGTCTGTGATCGAATTTGACGAGACAAATGTGACAGCTCGGCTGGTCGTTGGTAGCGGTCGTGTCGCCGTCACGTCCGACGCTGCCTCGTTTGCTCCGAACGCTCGTGGTAGATCGTATACTGCGTTGGTCGTGACGTCGGCTGCTTCGTGAGCCTCGGGTCGAGCCCGGCGTTGGTGGAGGGCCAATCGATTCCGGGTCGGCAGTGTATGTAAAGAGGGGAAATTCTCGGATGTGGGCGATGGGCACTGTCAGGCGTTTAATGCCCATGGCTTCGAGATCTACCTCGCCTGACTCGACACGTCGCTTCAGAGATGCTCGACGTCGGCGTTGTATCAAATGCATGGTACAGGAGACGCTGAGGATCACAAAGGCAAGCGCGCCGATGACAATGAGGAAGAAGGCCCACAAGGCTGGGATGTTGGAATCGTTCTCGAGGGTGAGTTCGGTCCAGACGCGAACGTAGTCCTTGGGATTCGGGCCGTACAGGGAGTTGATTTCGTCGCCGTGGGGAATGTCGGCGATGTGACCTGAATAGAGACTGAGCTGTTCCATCATATTATAACCTTCCTTCCCAGAAATGGCGAAGATGGGGTACTTGTTCGTCTTGACCCAAGCACCTCCATCTTCGAGGTTCCAGACTGGAGAGTCGGCATCTTGAGGTTTGTTGGAAGAGTTGTTGGGTTTGTAAAAGACGAAGGCGCGAATGGGGTCGGTTCGTGCAGAAGCAAGGTAAGCGAGGGTACAGTCGATGCTGAACCAAGGGGCGAGGGCGATGAGGTTGTAGTTTGTGGGAGGAAGGTTATCTCGACGAGTGACGTTTTTGGGGATGAAGTCGTACTGTTGCTTATCGCAGTACTCGTTGGCGTCGAGGTCGGGGACGTAGAGGAGGCCTTGAATGACACCGTCGAGAGTATCGGCGTTGGTAGTTGTCAGGGTTGTGAGGTTCGTGGTGAGGCGTTCCTCGTAGGCGAGTTGGCTCTGTTTGGGGGAGTCAGTCACGGCAGAGCGCCTTGGAAGACGGGACGGGAGGACGGTGACGCACCGACAAGGCTGTGAGGTTACGAATGATTGTCGACGGGACCGTACTGGCGCCACTCCAAACCGGATTGCTGAAGAGGAGGCTTGTACGAGGTTAGCACAAGATGTGTCGGGTTGTCGGGAGTCGAGACGGAAGACAGGACGAGACGTGACAGCGGGGGTGGGCGAATCAGGACCGGGCGGCAACAGGGACGAGACGGACATGGTCGACAACGACAGGAGAGAAAGATGCAATACACATTGGAGGCAGAGACTACTTACACGACATTTCGAATCTCGGTGAGCGCTGAGAGGACGTCAGTTTCTGGGGATGCCAAGACGGGGACAATGGCAGGCTTCTTGGCCCCGGGCCTCGCAAGCCGAGAGCCAAGGAGCAACAAAGACAAGGGCGATGGAACGAGCAGGAAGAGGAGCAGAATGAGAAGGAGGGGAAGGAGGAGACGAGAATGGGAACAAATAAGCCCGACTTACACATCTCTCTAACACATTCTCACTCATGGCAGAGTCGGCATTATAAAGCTTGCACCGACCGCGCAAGAATGAAGCAGCGGCCAGGGTGATGGTGATGATGGAGGGGGGGGGG
>JAMQMW010000283.1:0-34186 GCA_024115155.1 Thelonectria blattea
CGTTTGTACGTTGAAGACGGCATTGTCTGCTTTTGAACTCTCCTGACATCTAATCTCATCGATGCCAAGGCTCACCACTCGAGTCATCTATATACGAAAATACGACAGGGCACAGCGCCGTATTTAATACGTACGGTCGCACATTAGGCAAGGTCCGCCAACGGGGCAAAAACCCAAAATGAAAAAAATGTGAAACGCGAAAATCGCAAAATTAGAATATCAATAGGATAGAATATAGGCCCTAAGAATAATTAAGTGGCCTCTTTTAGACTCTCAAATAGCTGCAGCAGCTCTTGCAGCATCTCCCGCAGCGGCTTGGGCTCATAGTAGCTCTCGCAGCCTCATGCGGTGGTCCTCATAGTGACCCTCGCGGAGACTCTTGTAGTAACTCTCGAAGCAGCTCTCACAGTCTCGTGCGGCGACCCTCACAGTGACTCTTGCAGTGACTCTTGCGGAGACTCTCGCAGCCTCGTGCGGCGACCCTCGAAGCAGCTCTCGCAGCCTTATATAGCGACTCTCGCAGTGACCCTCGCAGAGACCCTCGCAGTGACCCTCGCAGTGACTCTTGCAGTAGCTCCTGCAGCTGCCCTATGAGTTGCTGCGAGAGTTACTGCGAGAGTCTCCGCGAGAGTTTCCGCGAGACTCGCTATATAAGGCTGCAAGAGCTGCTTTAAGAGTCACTGCAAGAGTCTCCGCGAGGGTCGCCGCAAGAGTCTCCGCGAGAGTCGCCGTATGAGGCTGGCAGGCTGCGAGAGCTGCTTCAAGAGCTGCTGCGAAAATCACTGCGACGGTCGCTGCGCAAGGCTGCAAGAGCTACTATAGCTATTTGGGAGTCTAGAAGAGGCTATTTAATTATTATTTAGGCCTTTATTCTATCCTGCTGATATTCTGATTTTGCGATTTTCCATTTTTCCCTTTATGCATTTTTGCATTTTGGGTTTTTGCCCCTTTGGCGGACCTTGTCTAATGTGCCACCGTAGATACGACAGGGGTTGCCCAGGAACCCAATTTTATCTGTACTTACACGAAGAAGAAGCAATTGTCTCTCAATTCTTTTAATCCCTTCAACTTGGCTGCGGGTATTCGGTCATGAATCCTAGTAATTAAGGAGAAATCAAGCTGGACGCGACGCATGATCATACTCGACGTGATACGCTTTCGCTACGCACCTTCTCGATGATGCCATTGTTTCCATGATCCACAGCGATGGAATCATCCAAGTCGAGGAAGATTCATATTATACTCTAAAAGCATGGCGACTATAATCACCTCTCTTGGGGATATTTATTGACACTCAGGTTCGCCTTTCTAATGTTTCTCTTATCGCGAAAGGATACCGTCGGACGTGGTAGGAGTCATGATGCTCTCGCTTGCCGAGGTTTATCCGCATCCGGTTCATGATTAATTACCCCGCCAACCAAGACTATTTACCTCCCAACTTGCGCCTCCCAAGCGTCTTCATGAAGCTAATAATATCGACACGCATTTAATTCCACCAAAGAGATATTGGCTGATCTGCCATAAAACCAAGTAGCAATATTCATACCCAGGCATCCAAGTCTCTCGATTCGCTCACATGGACTTTACGCAAAATATCGAGGGTTGACTGTACAAAGACGTAAACCTCAGGACTAATCTTTTGAACTAACTCTTCATAAAGCAAGAACTGCCTACCCAGGTCCCTCATACGTACCTTAAGTAAGTCTGAAGCTGATGGATGATATTCTCGCGTCAAGTTGCCCACCTGGGCTTCTTTAGGAGCTCAATAATCGGATGCGTTTCCGTGTGCACATGAGAAAAAGGCAAGAACATATACAAAAACATCACCTCCTATCCAACGCGGAATAATAAGAAACAACCATTATACCTATAGAACCTAGTTCTTCCGCCATCAACGCTCTTCGGATCCTGCGGACAGCGACACTCACCATTCCCCCATCCCATATCCAGTCCTCATCGATTATCTGATTGGTGGATTATCGCCAACCGTCGAGCGGCAGATCATCGTCTCGCAATCCCATAGTCGACAACCCTCACCACTTCGACTTCCCCCCCTCGAAACATGCCAGACCCCGGAGTAAAACACTTCATTCATATTGGGACGAGCTTTAAGGAGGCTCCAATGCCGTTGCGCGTGTGGACCGACGTGGTATTCTGTCGAGATGCTCCGTGGCCAACGTCTCCGCATGCCAGGGTCGGCGTGTGTCTCTCCGGGGGAAATCTGCCCACTCGGCTGCTGGAAATAGCTAGTCGTCTGCTTTTCTTACTCGACATAGGCAGTGGATGGCCCCTGTCGTGGTAGGGGTCGGCCTGAGACAGAAACTTGGCGTCCCTGTTTCGAAGACAAATTCTCCACGGAACGAAACTGCCGAACGTTGTTTCCAGCGTCTTGACTTCTCGTGAAGTGTCGAGTATAGATATGTAGCTTAATTCCTCATAGTGTCTCATCTTGAATCTTCATACATTCTCCTGTTTCGACATTGTTCATCCCATCTACCTTCTCTGTTTGATCGGCCGGCCGAACCAATCTTTTACTCAACCCGACACTCCATTCCCATCGCCGCCACCAACATGTTCTCTCTCGGAGCCCTCGCTACTTTGGCCGCTGCCCTGGTCGGCAGCTCAGACGCCGCTCCCTCGCTGCTGCAACGCCGTGACAGCTGGGGCGGCGCCGTCTCCTTGGGCCCTACCACGTCGACCATCATCAAGGCCGTCACCACCATCATCCCCGGCACGGCTCCCTCGACCCAAAACGGCGAACTCTTCCTCTGGCCCGGCATGTCCAACGGCACCGGCGACCTCGTGCAGACCACTCTCGAGTCCTGGCCCGACAACTCGTGGTGCGGCGCCAAGACGGGCCAGTGGTGCGTCCGGGCCTCCCTCTTCGGCTCCTTCGGCCAGCTCGACGGCGACTCGGCCCCCGTCTCGGGCGACCAAAAGGTCAAGATCGTGTACGAGCTGCAGTCCGACAACGACACGTGGAAGCAAACGGTGACCGACGCCGACACGGGCGAGGCGCTGAGCTCCTACTCGTACAAGTCGGGCCCGTACATGCGCGGCTACGGAACCGGTACCGAGTGCGACGACGGCTGCACGGGGACTATTGCCAAGCAGCAGTACATCAACACCGTCATCACGCTTGCTGGCGTTGACACCAACTTTGGAAACACCATTTCTACTTCTCAGGGCGCCACCTACTCCGGTTTGTCCATGAGCCAGGGCGGCAAGGTCTGGACTATTTCCGAGATTAACGTTCCCGCCATGACCTAGATGGTGTGCTTGGAGGGGTGATGGTTGTGAGTTTGTGGGTTTTTGTCTGTAAATATTACTGCATTACATGGGGTTTGTCTGGCCCATGTATTAAAAGTCAATACACTGTCTCTTGATGAGCGAAATGTTCTGTCGGCGATGGCCCCGAGTGTAACTGTGTCCCAGCTTGCGCTTCCCTCATACAATCGACGTTACCGATTATTATCAACGGCTCGCTGATGATTCTTGTTTGGGAGATTAATTGATTTGCATTTTGCTTGCACGGATGGACACAATGTTGTGTTTTCGTCTTGCGTGCGCAGCAAACCGTGCCGCCACATGGGCTTGCAAAAACCTAGGGTAGGAGACGGGCAAACAAAGAAGTATTCACGGAAAAGATTGGCGGTGCATTTTGCAAGCGAACAGTCAAATTCTCTTCTTTCGTTATGACGAAGGTTTAAAAGACTATGATTGACTTGGGGCATCTTGTGTGCATCCGTATTACGCGTAAACATGAAGACCCGATCACACTACAAAGATCCAACGGTGAAGATCAAGACTAGGTAGCTTCTTAATTTGCATCTTCAATAAGTTTGTTTGCTTTCGCGGCAATATCGCACCGTCTTGGTACTACAAAGTGCCACATTCATGGCCCAATCCATTAATTACATGTATGGGAGTGGTGTTTCCAACTAAGCACATAAATTCGTAAGGGTATATACGTATACTTTGAGTGTTTTGACATTTTAGACTTGAAACCCCCTGCTCAAACTACATCTATAAGTTACAGTCCCAGATCCACGAAGCAATGGATGAGTTCAGCTCAGACATGAAGCCTCCGCCGGCCCTCATCCCGAGATCGGGTAGACTACCACGACTCGGTGTATCGTTTCTTATATACTTATTCTGCGGTACGACAGAGGAACCAGCAACTTCCCGGACAACAAGGCCCAAGTCGTTGTGCCCAACCAGCTGGTGGGAACAATACCTCTTCTCCAGCAGCAATCCGACGATCCGGCGGTACGAAATTCCAATTCACTTTCTGCATTTTGCTGTTGCTAATACATATCTCAGACAGGCAGAACCGTCATCTTTTCCACGTATAGTATTGATTGGTGCATTCTATGCAGCTTTCTGTCAACACGGTTTTGGAACCCCCAGAGCTTCATCCTAGGGTCTCATGTCACTCCTCCGCAACTTGGACCCAGCCCCCCTGTCTCTCCTCGACCGCCATAGACCGACACAGAGAAGCTCACAGTCTCTGGGGCTGTCCGTTGCTGGTGATACCACCTAAAGGGCATGCAAAGAGACACACTTGACCACAAACAGCCAAGCTCCTCTCCGAGATGGTCGTTGGCGTTGCGAAAGAGACCCGCAAGAGCCTCATTCCCTCCCCGTGGTCCCTCGTTTGTAGCGACGCTCTACAGCTCTGAGGAGCCGAGGAGGCGAGGGTTGCAACTATGGAGAAACAGCATGTATGAGACCTTGCCGACGGCCCTTTCTTCTCCTGTCCACCCTTCATGGTCCTGTTTCGATGGCTGCTCTTTAGACGAAGCGACACCGGTGGTGAAAGTGAGAAAGGGACGCCAAGTAGGCCATTTCTCGATCGATATATACTAATGAACCGCCGCCCCCCAGTCAGCCAATTGGGAGGGGGTAGAGAAGACATACCTCGGCAAGATCAGTTGCTGGAGAGAACCAACCAAGCCAGCACGGGGATGGACTGTTCAGGGGCGTTCGACCTCAAAAACGTGGGATCCGTGCAGCCGGACAGTCAGGTCGAAGAGAACCCGGAATACTACAAATACTCCGGCCTGCGTTACTATCCTTCACTGGTTGTGGAAAAGGCACAAACCAGGTGCAGCTAGCAGCCATCGTCACATCTATCTATACTAGAACGACCACATGCAGCGACGTGCCAAGTCTCGACGTATAGGTAAGTCTTCCACTCGACGAGTCCGACAGATTCTGTAGCTGACTCGACCATATTACAGCAACAATGCCTTGCAATAAGGCTCATCAATCTTCCCGGGCGTTGAGCCCTGTCGAACCCGAATGGATCACCTCGATCACGTCTCCGTCAAGCACCGTTGAAGCTCGCATTATGAAGGACCACGAAGATGCCGAACTCCGACGAGGATGATGATCTCGTCATACGATCTCGTCAGAAACGGGGGGCCTGGACGTCAATAACGGAAGGAAAGACGTATTGGCCCGCATGTCGACGCAGCACGGCAACGACACCGACAAAACAGGACATCGGCATTTGATGGATCTTGATAGCTGGTCAAGATGGACCACACATGACCATAGACCACGCAGTCCTTCTCCTGAACTGACAGCCGAGATCACCAACCTATATCACCATCTGCATCTCATCAGAAACCCTACATTCTTTTCGCTCCTTCGACAGACTCTATCTTTCCAACACTCCAGTCCTTCATTTGACACACACAGCAACATCTACACTAACATCAACAACTGATGATGGCGGTGACGAGAAAACCGCGAAAGGCACTGGAACCCGAACAACGACGCCGTAATCGGCATGTATCCCATGGTCTTTTGCAGAGATACACCACAATCGCGCCCCAACGAAGAACAGAATACAGGCCTCTTAGACTAGCACATTGCCATGGTCATGAAGCCGCAAAGGAAACTACTCTCGGGGACACCAGCGGTTCTTCGTCCGCATGATCTAGGTGTCGGTGAACATGGTTTGGATCTGGCTGGACTCGCCGAAGAATCACGCAGACTTCAATTGGATAGCAGACTTGTCTTATGTACTTATATAAAAACACTACCTCATGATTACTCACAGCGACCTGAGACCGCCTGTCAAATACACCCTCCACCTCCCAAAACTTCTCCCCAAACCTCACAGCTCAACTTCCCCCGCGACCCCTCATACCCAACCATCGTCCACCCCTCCAACCCCCCTAGCATATCCCTCACCAATTCCTCAACCTTTACACAACAACATCACCTTGTATTATTATATACAATTAATCCAAACTCCAGAAGAGAACGTCTATACATCGCTATAAACTCCTTAAACAACGATCCCAGCCCTCCACCCCTCATACCGAGTTATCACCGCACGAGAAAGCCCCCCTCACCTCGCTCTTCTCAAAAATATCCATCAACTCCGTAATCGACGACCAAAGCCCCCCAGCATTCATAAACACCGACTGCACAATCATCAACCCATTCACGCCCGCCAGCGCAATCGTCTTCCAGTCCTTTGTCAACCCGTCCCCGTGCCATTTCAGATGGAACCAGAAAATCGCGCTCAACCCAAACGTGAACCAGGCAATCGTCGTCGCCGAGGATATCGCCAAGATGGAATCGAAGACGGGAATCGCGTTGGAGATTATCCAGACAAACACCCAAAACACGGTCACGCAGCCGAACCACGTGCCCCAGGACTTGACGCTGCGGTCCGTGACTTGGTCGGTGGCCTTGAGCCACTTCATTACCACCACGTAGATGTACTTGATGCCCGTGTGGCCAAAGGCCATGGCCGTGGCGAAGACGGCGGGGATGACGACCCCATACGCCGCCTTTGCGGCAATCTTGGGCGCGGAGCCGAGAGCTGGGGATGTGGTGTACTCGCCTGCGAGGCAGTATATCGCAACGGCGACAATGGTATAGATTGTAATGGAAAAGATCTCCAGCGTGGCCAGGGCAAAGGGGAAGTCCCGCGAGGGATTCTTCATCTCAGCCATATACGACACGAAGCTGATATTCCCGGCGTACGCATAGCAAATCTTGAGACACGCGTTGACGCCCTCGCGGAAAGTCGGATGGCCCACGATCTCAATCTTCTTCTCCCATCCCGGCGGCGCCTGCTTCGGCTCGGCAACACCCAAGCTGATCATGACGATCAGCGCCGCGGAGACGATACTAACAGTCGAAGGGATCCCGCTGCGAGACACAAACTTGACGGTGCGCGGGAGACACAAACACCAGCAGGCGACGGCGGCAATGGTTATGAACGTAACTGTGCAGTAGGCGTGGTTACTCAGCGTATTAAACGACACGCTGAGCGTCACGCTCGCGCTGGCACACGTCATCATCACCTTGAGCATCAGGCCGGTTCCCGCAGCTACTTCCAGCGGTCGTCCCCCGACGACGCGACACATGTCGACGACGCTGACGACGTGCGGATGAGCGCGGTAAAACATGAGGAGCTCGTACGCCGTGTACGCGGACATGCTCCCGATGCCGATGATGGCGAAGATCCCCGGGACGACGCCCAGGACCTTGAGACATGCCGGGAGGGAGAGGATGCCCAGGCCGATCTGGTTGCTCACGAGCACGTAGACGGCGTCCCATTTGCCGAGGGTGCGGTAGTTTTGGCCGCCGGCGCTGAAGATGTTTTCGGGGTCGGGGGGTTGTGATTCCTCCTCGGGCTTGGTGGCGATGAGGGAGTCGGGACGGACGTCGGAGATGTGGGTTACTGCGGTGATGGAGGAGGGCATTTCGACTTGTTGGGCGGGGAGGGATTGGCCGCGGTCGGCGAGGGGGGTTTCTTTGTTGCTGGCCATGGTTTGGTTTGGTATGGATGGGATGTTGTTGATGACTGGGAACGGGTGACGATACTGGTGGTTTGCTCGCCTGGGGGATGGATGTATAGCTATATACTACCCCTCGTATAACCATCCTACCTCTTCTCCGGCATGGTAACAAAGCCAATCGCTTTCATCGGCTCACATGGCCATATCTGATACAAGGTCAAGCGGGCGGAGGACTTACCCCGTGGAGGAGCTGCAAAGTGCGTGATACTCCTATACGATAGCCTAACAAAGACCCAGAATCCTACCTCCATGATGCGATGTAAGTGTGCTAAACACCCCAGGAACCCCAGATAAGCCAGAAGCGATTCCCTCCTCCCCGCAACCTCCCAACCACAAGTCAACGCCAAGGTAACGCGCTCCACGGGCATTGCCGTGAAGCAAGAAGCCAAGATAAGGCTGGGTACATTGACGTAAAGTTTTGAAAAAGGGAGCCTCCTATCCGCTAATGGTCAAACCACAAAAACCTGGGCATCATGACTTTTACGTCTCGAGTTTCTTGATGTCCCCATCAGGGTGGAGAGTTGAGGAGTTGGTTTGTCATCAGAGGACCCGAGCGCGTCGTATTGTTACGTGATTGCTCGGCAATCTTTCCCCTCAAAGGACTTTTTAGATCCTGGGGGAATATGAGGAGGTGGTGG
The DNA here is from genome assembly GCA_024115155.1 of Thelonectria blattea. Taxonomy (NCBI): domain Eukaryota; kingdom Fungi; phylum Ascomycota; class Sordariomycetes; order Hypocreales; family Nectriaceae; genus Thelonectria; species Thelonectria blattea. The sequence continues at coordinate 8,468 of JAMQMW010000283.1, forward strand.
CCTTGAGGATAGATTCAGAGGAACGGGGTCGAAGGGATTGGAGGATGGCGTGTTGGGGAGGCGGGATGGGACTGCCAAGGTGAAGATGGGCTATGTATCGCGAGATGAGAGACAATTCGTATAGGAAGGTGTCTAGGACTGTTGTGGACTTAGCTCTGTTGTCGGTCTGCGGCCACGATCCTCTTCGGCAACTCACGTCTAGAAGTCACCGTCTTGGCGTCGTGTACGCCAATCCTTACTGACCATCACAAAGACTAACCTCGTGCCTATCACACCAAGACTATATCCTTCCAACCCCCAGAACCCATCGACCTCATCTTCTCACCAGACATGGCACCATGTAAATAACAATCGCCCACCAACCCATACACCCCGTCCTCCCCTTCCCTCAACACATAAACCATCCTCCCACCAGGCATCAACACAACCACATCCCCCTTCCTCGCCCCCTCAGGCCCAAACCCCACGTGCCCCTCGCCCGTTCGAAGCATACACCTCGCGTCACTAGCCCCCCGCACGTGCGTGTCCAGCGTCCGGGCATCAGCCCGCACCTCCTCCGGGAGCGCCCGCGGGTCCTCGGCCGCGAACCACTCCCTCCAAGCGTCGTGTCCGCGGACGAACCGCTCATCGTCGGTCCATTCCAGGCCCGGGTTGATGGAGCCGCAGGTTAAAACGACGAACTGGAAGCGGAGCTGGGAGTCGGTGGGATGGCCATCGTGTTCGCGGGCGAGGCTGGGAAGGGCAAAGGTCCACCATTCGTCGAGGAGAACTTGGCCGGTGAGTTTGGAGGAGTGGTCCGGGTAGCCTTGGGTGGTTTTGCCGATGGTGCCGAGGATGAGGGCCTTGGTTTTGACGGTTCCGGGGGCTACGACGTGCCAATCTGGTTCGGAGTCGCTAGCTGCTGAGAATAGACGCAACGAGGCCACTCGAGACGAGTACAGAAAGTGGTACGCATCATCGACTCTGGCCGTCCAATCAGGCACCCAGCTCGGCAAGTCCCCCAGCTGTCCTTTCAGGCCGGCAACATGGCTCAGTATATCAAGACTCCGTGACGTTTCGATCATGGCGACAGTCACGCTCTCGTACAGCTGACCGGCCGACACCATGTAATCCAGCTTGATGCTCCGACTAACATCCCCCTCATCAAACCCGAGCCCCATGAGTCCAAAGATGCGATCGCTCGGGTTCGTGCACTGCCGCGTGCGAAACAGCATCATCGAGCCTAACAAGCCCTCGTAGCCCAGCTGTTCCGGATTCGAGAGCGTGCCGAGCCGCTCGAGCCGCATCGTCGCGTGGTAGATGGACAGGCCTCCGTATGAAGGGTTCGGCTCATCGATGAAGCTCGGGGCCTCCGTGTCGGAAAGTCTTCGCACGCGAGCGCCCCAGCAGCAACCGCCCTCGTGCCGACGCAGAGTCTCAAAGGCCGTTGATACCGTCTCACCGGAGACGCGTCGCGTGCCGCACTGGAAAACCACATGTTTCGCGAGGAGGAACTCCTGCACTGTCCAGACGCGCGTCCACCACGGCGCCGCGAAAAAGGCCACGAGGGAAGTCCTGAGGGCCAAGGACTCGACCGTCAGCCTCGTCATCTCGTCTTTGGGGTCCAGCACGGAGAGAACCGGCGACAGAGACAATTCGTAGTGCGCGTCGGGATTGGAGGTCACTTCTTCGAGGAATCGCATGCCCAGCTCGTACTCTGCCGACGCCGACGCCAAGAAGACGATTACGTGTGACGCGAGCGAGTATATGGCGCCCATCTGCGCGACTTGGGCGGTGCGCTCGTCGTGGTTGGACTGGTCGATGCAAATGGCGTCGATCCAGAGCCGTCGCGGACGATCTGGACGAGCGGCAATGTTTTGCAACGCGTCGTGGAGATTGGGCGTGACGAACATGATGCCGCCTTGGACCTCGAGGGGTATCAGCGTGGTCGCATCGCCCCAGACGTACGAGAGGGCTGCAAAGTCGGGGAGGGGGGAGGTCTTGAGGGAGGTTTTGGTGAGGGATGGGCGGAATGGTGAGTCGTGGTCGGAGTTGGGTCCCAAATCGAGGAGGCGGATCTCGTCGCTCTGGAGAGGGTCATAATGCCAATTGGCTTGAGGGGAGATGCTGGGTTTCATTTCTTGGATTGTGAAGATGAAGGTGTTGTTGATGTGAAGATGTTCTCACCAAGGTGGAGGCAGCAGCCAAGCAATTAGGGCCATCTCACCAAAGTCCTTTTTCGAGAGAGCACTAGGACTGGAGTTGTTTCAACATTAACACAGGTTCTCTATTTCAAGATGTCTAGGTATCAGAAAGAAATAGACATGCCCCCATCAATAACAACATTCGCACCGCAAACATACCCCGACAATCGACTGCCAAGAAACACCACCACATTAGCCACGTCCTCCACCTTCCCCGTCCTCCCCAAGGGAACCCCCTCCAGCAAAGTCTCGAAATACTCGGGCCTCTCCTTCCGCACCCTCTGAAACGTGCTCAACTCCTCGGTTCCATCGGGCGTCGCCACGGCGGGCGTCTCAATCATGCCCGGCACGACGCAATTGATGCGCACGCCCAAACGGCCCAACTTGCGAGCGTAGTCCTTTGCGAGAATGGCTTGCGCGCGCTTGAAGGTCGTGTACGGACCGGCGATGTAGCGGTCGCGAGCTTCGAAGCCGGCGAGGGAACTGAGGACGACGATGGACCCGGTGCCGGCGCGTTGGGAGAGATGGGGGGTTGTTGCGTCGATGAGGGCGATGAGACCGAGGATGTCGGCTTGGAAGCTCTTTTGCCAGGACTCCTTGGTTGGCTCGTGGAGGAGGGGGGATGCTGGAGGAGGATGAGTAGAGGTTAGGTATTGAGATTGAGGTGACGAACCGTTGGCAACGACAACATCAATTCTTCCGAACTCCTCTGCGGCCTTCTCGACCCAGGCTTCAATGGCCTCTTGGTCGCTTACGTCGACGCTCGCTCCCACAGCGCGAGCACCGTCTGCGGCTTCAAACGAGGCAAACTCGTCGCCTCGGAAGGATCGAGCGCAGTACGACACGTTTGCGCCTTCGGAGAGAAAGGCTTCGACGATGGCTTTTCCGATGCCCTTGGTGCCGCCTGGGTGTGTTAACTTCACGTAAGGTAGGCGTGGAGTTGATGGACGAAGGAGACGTACCGGTTACGAGGACGTGGCTGCCGGAGAGGTGAGTTGAGAATGGAGACATTTTGGTGTAATTCACGCCGAGTTGAGGTTTTCAAGTGCTGAGAACTGGATGAGATGATGACTTGATTGAACGAGCGCTTCATCTCCTGAGAAGACCATATACTTATATCGCGAAGAGTTCATACCACCACTGATTGATGAAAGCTCCCGCAGTTCGGCCATGGCACACGAGATCCTGTCTCCTATGTCACCAAATGATGCTATTGCCGCATCTTGTTTCCCTAATCCAGTATCGACATCCAAGAGCCACTCGTTGATTACCAACATCCACCGGCGGTCAATAAATCTGATTTTCCTATTTCGTCCATATCAGCGTCCAGGAGCCGCTGACTGATAACCACCATCAAGCCTCGGACCACTCCAAATCCATCACCCCGGTGCCGACCCGGACTGCCAAGAGATCTTGTTTTCCTAATGCAGTATAGCCACCCTCGGATCTCATCCCGGACACCCCGGCCGTCCACGGCGTGGGTCGATGCCGACCGTTCCGGAAATCACGGGCTCCCCCCCGGCGACATGTCACTCACCACCACCTTACTCCAACCTCACCTCAACATTGTTTTTTTTTCTTCTTCCCCTTGCCACACTTTCCTCGATCCAGCAAACAAGATGCCAAAGCCCTTCGTCTTCCTCAACACCAGCAACGCCCCCGGTCTCAGTCCCGCCGAGACCAAGCGCATGAGAGCACACGTCACGCGCACCAACTTCGCGACGAGGCGTCTGCGCATTGCGCGAGAGTGCCAGGCACAAGAGGCTCGTCGGCGGCGGCGCAATGACGATGGATCTGCGGACGGCAACAGGGAATATCGCGTGCGCAAGACTCCACCCCTGCCAGATCCCGTCGTCGAGGTGGCGCTGTTGACGTTGCCGACCGATACCGACGTTTGCATACGATACTGTACGTACTCTCTCACTTTGCTTTTCAGCCTGATTTGACTGGTTACTGACGGAGGTTGCAGTGCTGGAAGAGTTCCGACCCTTGGTCTTCCCTTCCGACATCCAGGCCCCGTATGGCCTGACTGACAACTCGTGGATCGACATGCTCGTCGCCGAGCCGGCCCTGCTCAACGCATCCATGTTCATGAAGCTCCGGTTCTTTTGCTCGCAGGAGGACGCGTCGGTTTCTCGCAGGGCCACGATACACATCTGCAAGGCTATCGGGATCATTAACGATCGGCTGAGCGCCCCTCGGACCTGCTTCAGTGACGGCATGCTTGCAGCTGTTTTCATGCTGGGCGTGGGAGAGGTAAGATGTCTAGATGTTCTGGCAGGGTTGGGCAGTTGGACTGACGTGGTTGTAGAGACTTGGGAATAATCGCGTGGCGTGGGATGCTCATATCGAGGGCTTGACGCACATGATTCGGCTGAGACTGGCGAATGGAGATGGCTTCATCCCGCAGTGGTTCTCGGACCTGATTCTCTAGTGAGTCGTCTCTGTCTGGATGGGGTCAAGAACTAACAGCTAATAACTAGCGACTCCATCAGCGAGAGCATCATGTCAACGCAAGCCCACCACGCAAAACACATCAACGCCCTGCGCGCCAACAACAGCCAAGTCATGACAGAAGTATCATGCATAACTCGTCGCATAAACCAGCTGCATAAAATGCTGAACCTGTACCACAGCGATACCGGACCCTCATCCACCCTGCTCCCCCTCCACGCCCAAATCGACGCGCACACCACGCAGCTCCACGCTGACCTATCATCCTTCCGCGGCCACGACACGACATACATTGGCGTCCTCGCCCAATCCCTCTCCATCTTCCTGCACCTCTCCTGGCCACCCACCACCACATCCACACCCCGCGCCTCCTCCCTCGCCTCCCAAGCCGACGCGCTGCGGTCCGCCCTGGGGAGTCCTTGCGCGCGGCCCTGCTCGTCGTTTCACTTGAAGATTTGGCAGTTCATGGTCGGCGCGGTGGCTGCGCAGGAGGGACGCCTGGACACGATGAGGTTCTTCATGTTGGAGCTGGAGAGGATGTTTCGGGCGCTGAGGATGCGGCAATGGGGGGATGCAGTGGTGGTGCTGGAGAGGACGTTTTGTCCGGACGAGAGGTTGTTGAGGCGGTTCGAGGGCGTGTGGGATGAGCTCGGGTTGGAACGCTGTTGGGATGGGTTGAAGACTGATGCATAGGGCCCGAGCTACCTTGGTGCGGGCATGCATAGTACGTACCTAGTTACATGGTACTTGCCGGTGTTGTCTGAACAAGGACGGCTGTGACAACCCTTTGAATGGTCGAGGAGGTGGTGAGCAGCTTTCACTGCAATTTTAGGCGTGACGGAGCACATCGAAGGCCTGATGCGCTGACTACCTTACGGAAATGTATTACAAAGCCCAGATAACCGTTTGCAGACAGATGCTTCATGTCGGAATGTTGAGCTTTTACAAAATATGGCGCATCGTTTAATCTGGTAAAGGACAAATAGATAGAAATCAGCTGCCTGCAGCTTGGCTGCGCCTCAAGCACCTGCGGAGTCAAGCTCAACAAGCAAGCCAGTGAACGAATCGCCAGCGGGTATTTCTGCAAGGATAATAATGCAGTCTGAAAGCTTCAGCTGGACGGGGGTCACCGGGCACCCTTTTAGCACAGAAGGAGAAGCTGAAGGAATGTCAAGTTGAAGGGCCACACATCACACACCACTGTCCACCGCACTGTCCCGTCCTGCAGTCGAATCCCTTTCGAGCACTCGAGCCGGCGGGGACGGGACCTCTCGCTCAGCTCTCCCGTGTGCGTGCCGCAGCAGCTAATGCAGAGTACGCACGGCAGCTAATGCAAGACCAAGCGGCAGCTCGTCGGCCTGAGCCGACACCTCCGACATCGCGGGGAGGACGACGGATCCATGTTTGCCCATGCCTCGGGAGAACTTGGATCCCCCCCGGCCTGTCATACACGTCGTGGAGGGGAACGACGATCTGATAAGGCTGATCTCCCGAGGAGCATAAGGCTCAGCTCGGTGTTGGTTTGTGGGAGAATTCGTCTGGTATGGATGATGAGAATGAAAGGCATGAATAACAATCTTCTTGGCAATGCCATCAAGCAAGTTGAGGGGACGACCCCCTCTCCGCAATGCGTGATCCCTCCTCCCGCACCGCCTCTGCCTCTTCTCGTCATCCCCGCTACCATCCCGTCCCGTGTCTCAGTTTTGCGTGCCGTCCTCTTGCAACGCCCGCTACCCCTCACTTTCGAAAGTCGTCTGGCGTGCCGCTCGTCGTCGTCGTGCCGTCTCCTCCGTCTTTCCGCCCTCGCATTGTGTCCGCATTCTGATGCTTGGCGCTGCCTTTACCCCTCCTGTCTTACCGTGCCGTGTCCCTCCTCCACCGCTTTTCGCAACTTTGCGTGCTTCGTTCTCCCATGGTGATTTGCATTTGCGTGATCGCCGGTCGAGGGACACGTCAACGGATGTCTCGCTTTCATCTGCCGGCGAATACCGGTGTGACCGGTCTTTCGTGGGAGGTTGGTGGTGATGGGAAAGCCGAGAGATGGGTATAAAAGGGCTGGGACGTCGCGAGATATCGCCTTCTTCTCATCCAACTCATCAACACTTCAGTCTTCCATCTCTACAACTTTACCAAAAACACCACTGCCTAGGTTCGCACTCCTCCTATCCTCTCCAAAGCCTCAACTAACACCAACAGCAACCAAACATCACCATGTCTGAGACCACTCTCCTCCAGTTCGCCTCCACCACCAAGAAGTACAGCTTCGACTACACTCCCTCCTGGGGCCGCGGCAACCCCAGCACCTACGTCGACAACGTCACCTTCCCCAAGGTGCTCACCGACAAGGGCTACAAGTACCGCGTCGTCAAGGGCACCCAGGACCTGGGCATCAAGGACTCGTACGCCGTCAACGCCGACGGCTCGCAAAAGGTCAACCTGCTCGAGTACAACAAGGGCTACGGCATCGCCGACACCATCACCATCAAGATCTACGTTGTCGACCCGGACACCAACGCCCAGTACCTGATTGCCCAGTGGAAGTGAGCCGCCGAGCTGGCGAGGATGGTTATCGCGGGTTCTTTGAAGGGTCGGGTAGCACTGGACAGAGGTACAAATGTTGGCTAGTCTACTTCATAGCAATACATGACCTGAACAAGCGATTTGTGAGTCCTTACATAAGTTGGTCCTTGATGGGCGTTGACACTAGAGGTCCTCGTAAAGCTTGTCAATTTAGCATTGGATCTTGTAATTGGTTCCTGTGCCATGTCGTCCGTTTTGGTTCCATGTGACACCTATTCACACCGCTCTTACCTCCAGGTCCGTACGTAGATAGTTCAATAACCACAATGGTGGATGTTGAAAAAGGGGGTGGTGGCACAGGCGACCACTGGCAATACTCTCTCTGGCTTCAAATTCGGCATTAATCATGTTCCACATAAAGCAGGTCAGAAAAGGTTCCCCTACTTCGTTCAACTCGAGCGGGATGTCGCATCTGAATGTGTTACGACCTGACGCGGGATCATGGATTCCTCTGAGGGATGAGGTATGCAGTCTGGATGCATGCATCAATGGTGCTTAACATGTGACAATAGGTAGATATCCGTGATGCTGAATTCGGGATACGACATTCCTCGGGATACGACATTCCAGTCCTCGAGCGTCTGTTTTCGATAGTACTTGTTCATGATCTGACCAAGTCGCTTTGCGCAGGTTGCAGCGAGGCCATTCATTGCTGCTTACACCCAAGCATGCCAAGCCCTCAGCATATACATATCCAAATACTAGTGGTAGGTAGTCAATCTCGTCGTAGAATATGCCAATGTATCTGCTTGAGTAACAAATTGGCGCCATGGCAGTCAGCGGGAATGCATTTAGTCCATTCTGGACGGGCGCCATGTCATCTACAACCGAACCACGGAATTCTTTCCTCACTCATCCATCACCAACAACCACACCCAGCAACATTCCCACCAACCCTAAGTACATTACAAGCCTACACAACCATCACCCCGTCCCCATCTCCAACCAACCCGGCACCACCCCCCTACTCCTCCCCTCGCAAGCCACATCAACACACATGCCCAAACTCCCAAAACAAAACTCCCTCCCCGTCAACCCCGGCCCGTAGTGCACATACTTGCCCGAATTCGTCATAATCACCCTCGCCGCCTCGGGAATCACGGGATCCCGAATCGAGCACCAGCACGCGTCCGTTAGGAACAGAACCCCAAAGGCTTCCAGCTCCTCGACGTACCCGGCCTGCGTCGCGAGAGAGTGCTGCGCGCGTCCGCAGGTCACCATGATGCTCGTAGAGGGATCCTTGGTGCGGCCGCGGCAGAGGTGCGCGAGGGTTTTGATCTCCGGGAGGGAGAAATGTGGGTTGCCGAGGGTTACGAGGTTGACTTTTCGGGGGGATGAGCCGTGGTTGAATTCCTGCCAGCAGGTCCAGAGAGCTTGTTTGTCTAGGTCGATGCGTTCTGGGAGAAGGTCTTTTGCGCAGGCGGCTTCGAGAGTGGGAGCCTCGGGCGTCACGTTGACAATGTGGAACATGGGCGCGCTCGACGACGTGGCAAAGGCTGCGGCAAAGGCCTTGAGGTCGTCAGTTGAAGGCGCGGAGTCCTCGAGTCCCATGATGACAGGGATTCGGTTGACGGCCACGGCCCCTATCGCGTAGCCCAGCACCGGCCAGAACGAGTCGTCGGCTCCGTGGACCTCCGGCGCCCGTATCCAGACGGAGGCAAGCCGGTTCTCGTCGAGGTACACTCCCGCCCTGGGCGCGCGACCCGTCAGCGCAATCAGAGCCTCCAGCATATTCGCATTCTTCATAGTCCGCGCCCCGAGCACGCTATTCGCATACGCAACAGCATTACTCTCCCCCCAAGCAATCGCATCGCCCAACCCCGGCGCCGAGTCGAGCAGATACGGCGCGCAAGTAAAGCTCACGGCACCGCCCATGTCGACAAACGCCTTCGCCAAGTCCTCGCAGGCGGTCCCGAACCCGTCGTCGACGCCTAGCGCGCGCCACCGCTTCTGGTCGATGGTGAGGGCGTTGATGGTAGTTGGCACGCGGAACCGGGCGCCGCGGTCCCGGAGGCCGAGGCCGAAAGATACGGAGCCCGGGCCGTACCATGCGCCGTCGATGTGTGCTTGGCTGACGGATATGAGGTCGCGGGCGCCCATGAGGGTGGCGGTGCGGATGAGGATCTTCATGGCGATGCGGGTGGCTTCGCCGTGAGTGCCCGAGAGAGCTTCGCGATCGAAGTCGGAGAGGGAGACGGTTTCGGTCTCGGCGACGGGCGCACTCGGGATATCATCGACCGGTGCGGCAAGGGGCATATTCGACACTCGATCTCCATGCACATACACAACCTGTCCATCCCACCCCAACACCGTCCGAAACCCAACCGGCCCCAGCACCACAACAGGAGCCGTCTTGCCAAAGAACTCCTCGCCCACAATGACACCAAACGTGATGATATCCTCGCGCCGCTCAAACACGAGTGCCCTGGGCCCCAGGCCGTTGAGCAGCAGCTCCATCATGACGGCACTACCAGTACAAGAGCCTCTCCCGCCGGGGATGGCGAGCACCGTGTCCTTCAGGAGGCGTCCGCTGAGCGGGTGGAAGCGGTCGATGACTTCGCCCGTGGCCGGGTCGACGCCGCCCCAGAAGCTAAGTTCCGTGGGGGACGCGAGGAGGGTTCCCGAGGCGAGGCCGTGGACGTCGGGAGTGCCATGGAGGATGGATTGGTTTATTTCGGACATGGCGAGGTGAGGGTTAGGATCATAGCTCTGAGAAGATGAGATTCTGTTGTCTTCATTGTTCGTCAAAAATGGCTACATCCTGCGCGAAGATATATACAGGTCTAAGGTCTGTCCCCAGGTTGGATCTTCGACTCGGATAGCTACCCGAGTGTCATCCAAAGGGCGAGTCGGAGAGGAGTTAACCGCTGCAAGAAGTCGATCAAAGGGCGACCAACTAGGAAGGAATAATTAAATATCCGATGCGCCCTCCGACGACCGCCCACATCCAACGGCTCCATTCAATGTTCAGGCTCATGAGTGTCAGGCTGGTCTTGTCCAAGTCGGGTGGCATTATTTCACCGTGCCAACTCGGACTGAGCCGTACGTTTACTTGAAGTTCCACACGTGTGTATTTGTGTCCCGACACTTTTGTGGCAACTAACATGGCTTCTTCTCCCACATCTGTGGGATGAGGTGGTTTTTCCCACAACTGTGGGAGAAGACACTAGCATGATGAGACGAGCAGGGTCGTCGCACGCGCAATTAGACCAGGCCTTTCGGCAACCTTCCTTCTTCGACGTCATTCGTGACACCGTTTGAAGACAAGGCGCCTCTTGTTCTTCGCTTTGACAAGGCAGAGCGAACACTAGACACCGTGTGGGAACGTTTGTAGCGGACACTGTATAACAGCATGTGTCGCACTGTATATAGGGGGGTCTTTCGCAATTGCGAGAGACATTTGTCTTTTGCAACAGCATGTGTAAGCCAATTAATTATCTTTTCGCTTCCATGTCCACACTGTCTCTGGCAGGGTCCACAAACCCTCCCTCCCGGACTGCTATCCGTCTGAGAACCAATGTTGCCTCAAGGGAGTATAATAAGTATGCTCACCAAGCTCTCAGTTCAGTTCACTCTTCAGCAGGAAGAATCACATTTCATCAAGACCATGTTGCCATCACTTACACCTTTCCGCGGCGAACCTGCGCTCGCGAAATCATCCTCCCATCCCAGGGCCGCAAAACGCGGCAGGCCATGTCGACCACAACCACAAGAACCGGCATTGCTCGACGGTCTTTACTACCGATCCTATCCTACACCGGAGTCTTCTGATTACAATTCTGAAAGTGACCTGGATAGTGGCTTAGATAGTGACGACGATGACAGCTGGGACAGCGAGGACTCATGCGCGACCAACAAAGAGTTCCGCATCGTCGCGGGGCTCGCCCTTGACGGCCGTCGCAACCTCCAGGCCCTAATGGGAGGCTTGATCCTGTTCTCCTACTCCAAGCTGATGGCTTGGATGAAGACTACGCGACACGTCGCTCCACCCGGCCACCAAGGGCCACCTCGCAAACGCAAATACCTCGAGGCCCCGGGTGATCAGAACCAACAGCCTGGCCAACCAGGGTACTACCGTCCAGCTTGCCCGTTCTACCTTTCCGACCCCAAGAAATACCGCGACTGTCTCATGCATTACGACTTGCGAACGGTTTCCGACGTCAGAAGACACGTTCAGAGGCATCACATGAAGCCTCTATACTGCCCCATGTGCTACCAAATCTTCGCTACCGTACTCGGTCGAGACGAGCACATCTCCGCGAGGTCCTGCCCCATGCATGAACGGAGAGAGGCCGACGGAATCGATGGATACCAGAGGGCAATGTTATTAAAAATGGATGAAGGGCGGCTCGATGAGCTGACTCGTTTACATCGCTTGTGGGAAATCGTTTTCCCCTTCTCAAAAGCTCCCCGTTCGCTGTTTCTAGAGGAGGGCTGCGGGCTAGCTGTGTCCTTGACCCGCGACTACTGGAGGCAGTATGGTGGCGAGTGTGTTTCGCGGTACTTGCAGGATCACGGTCAAGAGGGCGACGGGAGAGCGCAAGTCGCCTTGGCCAAGTTGACCCTGAAGGCTTTGCTGAGCAAGGTAGTGGAGGATGAGTCGTCGGTCGAGGGCGGAGCTCAAGCTGGGAATGAGGAATAGGAAGATAGAACTATAAGTGAAACCGAGACGGTTCCAATTCACGGGACGAGCTCAAGAAGAATAATGTCTCGAAAGGTCCATGCAGATTTATTAGGAAATAGTTTTGTAGGGTTTATATAGCGTAAAGAAAGAAACCAAAACAACAATTCAACGTCAACCCAAGAATCGGGCTTTGGCGTTTGCAATCGACCGTGAGGTCGAAAGCTGGCAAATTATTCCGCGTTGGAATAACTGCCTTGCCAACCGGAGATGTCATCCGGATGTCCTTCATCGGCCTCCGAGAGACCAATCCCAAAGTCCGGGTCCGTAGCAATAACGCTGAGACTCATGTCGCCGGGGTCCATTGCCCAGTCACCAGAGGCTTTACCGGCAGCCGCGTCCCGCCCCTGGCCATCTACCGGAATCGCCAAGTCGGGAAGGGGTGTTGGGTAACCCGGTCGCTGAAGCTGGAGGCCTTGGTCCACGCTCGAGTTCGGGTAAGAGCTTCCCTCGCCGGATAGCTGGAGGATGGGCAGCGGCTGGAGAGAGTTTCCTCCGTCGAGCCCAATAGTTGGGTAACATGCGTTCGGGGTGGCCCGGTGGGATGACGACTCCTGGTATGGCTGGAAGATGAAATTCTGATGTGCCGGCGCCGGGTAATAGGGCGGCATCCGTTCGAGCAGTTGCAGCGCAAGCTCATCTTGGTCGTCGAAAAGTTCAGGCCGCGGATGGCGGGTGGGCTGGTAGACTTCCTGCGCCAACTGGTCAGAGACCTGCCCCGTAGAGGACTGTGTATTGGAATCGAGAGCGGCTTCGAAGGAAAAACGGTCAACCTGAGAGCCCAATTGAGTCGAGTCCCGGTCCAGCGTTGAGTTCGCCTTGGGGGATACGCGGTAATCATGGTGATATGCGGACAGTGACGCTGCCCTGTCGTTGGCGCCGAAGAGCTCGTTGTACGTCCAAAACCATCTTTCGACGTCGCTGTCAAGTTCTTTCACAAGCTGCTTCTTCTCCTTGTCGTGATCGAATTTCGTCGACGTAGCCGCATGGATGATGTCCCAGGCGAGTAGTTTCGCTCCTCCAGGTTCCGAGGTTCCCTCGCAACATGCTCGGACGTGATCATCGTACTTTGCCTGCGCGCCCTGGGAATCTTCGTCCTTGCATATGATTTCTTTGCACTTCACGCATAGAAACTTGGGATGACAGTGAGTCCGCCTCAGATGCTGCACAACTCTGGAATAGCTCTCGAATGTATCGCTGCCAAAACAGGTTCCGTGCCTGTCCGGGTCGTTGGCAAGGAATGGGCAAACAAACATGAATTCTGTTTCGTTTGACTGGCTCCGTTGCTTCTTGGTCGCGCCGACTCGAAGGTCCTTTTTCGGGGCGGATCGCTTTCGGCCGGATCGTGGTGCTGGATAGCCACTGTGGTTGCAGAAGCCCACCTGACGGCTGCCAGTTTCCTGGAAAAGAGTCAGCGAGCGTCGGATAGAACCGTCGAAGTTGTAGCACTTACCGCGGCGATATCTAAGCAGGAGGCGTGTCAGTCCGACAGATCAATCACTCGCACCTCTGCCGATGGCGTCTGGGGAAGTTGGAAGAACTCACACTCGTTCATCTTGACACCCTCAGTCCCAACTCCCCCTCCGTGACAGGCTCTGGAGTTGATGCCCAACTCAACAGGTACTTGATGAGCCTCTTCACGAGGGCGAGTCACGAGTTCATCGGACATTCCCACGAATTCATCACTTCCAGGGGGGACGGGGGATGGATTGGGCATGGTTCAAACTGGAAGAATCGACTGGGTAGTCAGAGATTGAGGGCGAATGATGAGATCAAATGGATGCTACTCGGGCGCGCGGGAAATTTACAATGTTTGGTTGGAGGCGTCCCAACCACACACAAGGCAGTCACTCGGCATATATGTAGATAGTGCAAGAGATTCATCACAATGGCGGGCACAATGGTGGGCACAACCGTGGCCCACGGTTTAAACTTGTCGGGTGACAATGTTGGCCTGGGGTTTTGGCCTCGAGGCTTCGAGGCTCTCTCAGGTTCAGGTGAAAGCCTTGGGAGACGACAAGGATAATTCAGGAAACATGGAAGAAGTAGGTAAAATGACTAGAAGCTTCTTCCCCCCTCAAGGCAGACCGGTAACCTAGTAGCCTCTCCATCCCTCGCGTAAAGCCGCGGGAGTCGCCACCGATAAGTTGGGTATTGGTTCGGGACACTCGTCAACCAACCAACTCTCGGGAGGGAAGAACTGTCTGCGACGCCCTTGTTAAAGAGGTTCGACCGGAGCCGCGACTCCTTTATAACTTCCCAATGCAGCGCCATAAATACTTCCAGTGGGTTTCATTGGCAGGCGCTCCCACCGATGTGGCCACCGGTGTGGTGAACTCCCATGCGTGTCTCGGTTGACGCCAGCCTCACGGCCCGTCATTTCTTGGCTCCCACAGCTGTGGGAGGCTATATCCGTAGAGGCGTGGCATATGGTAATGCCACCCCTCGCCGTAGCTGTATGCCACAATCGACACTCGAGGCTGAGTTACTGCATTTGGGGGCCAGAGGCCTCTAACGGGACTCGGTGTGATCCTGAACTTCGTACGCTTGAGATGATGGGGTCTGGCCCCCCTCGAATGGCCAAACCTGCAGGTAGATGAAGTTGTCATCAGGCCGAGGCGCTTTTTGTCTCGTAAAACAGCGCTCCTGTCAGCGGGAGCTCAGCCAACGTCTCGATTCTATCCTTCAGGGTCCGCTTAATCGGGTGCCCAGTTGGAAATTGCCCATATCGTAGACAATTGACCCTTACGCAATTCACCAAGATCACGGATGCATCTCTACACTAGTTATACAATTGCTCTTTTCCAACACTCCGACTCGGCACCGCCTACCCCATGTGTACCGATGGCAACTTAGAGCAGAGTCTCTCACAACAGCAGCAGGAGTTGACGACAACACTGCTCCTCGCAATGGCGTCCCACGAATTTGGGCACCGCCGTGTAGAACATTACGATCGATCATCCGTAACTCATAAGTAGTCTCTTCGCGCCGCAGTTATTTCCTTTTCTTCTCTCGTCTTCTGAGTGTCTACAACCGAACCTCGAAGTCTTCCGCCTTCTCATCAATCATCATGACAACACCCACTGATACAAGGTGGGTACAGATGTGTGCCCTCGTTTCCTACACCCTAGGCTAACGAGTCTCTCCTAGTGACCGCACGTGGTCTTCTCAGGACGAGAAGGCGTCGGGCAAAGAACAACAACAACGCATTCAAGATTGGCTATCGGACCGTGGCCTCGACATTCAGGGCAGGCTCTTGGCGGGTGGCAGCGCGGCGCCTCAGCCACCCACACCGCCCAAAGTTCAGGATCCGCAGGGTGGAAAGAAGGGCTGAAGGACAAATGTAGATAGGTTTCGCATTAAAGACGAGGAAGTGTTTGGAGTTTCCCTGTTTAGGTTCGGCATGCGCCGTCGCGATGATAGAACCCAACATTGACTTCAGATCATTGGTCTCCTGCCATCCGGAACTAGATCTAAAAATGATCCTAATAAAGTACTGTACATATTCGTAAATCCGTCTTGGATGACCGTGATTGGTACGCAGGCACACGTACATAGTGTAAAGCTGCCATGTCGGAGGCGTGTGTGTATCAACTCCACCTGACTGACACAGCATTCATCCCAACAAGCTGAGACTTCGTTCACACCACCTTAACCTAGACCCCCAAGATGGCCTGCGTCGCATATTTAGTCTGCCCTACCTCAAGTCAACCACGCTCTTCACTTCACACAATTGCTTCACTTTTTCTCCCAAACTCAGTCGATCGCGGCCCTCAGAAAGAAGCTTATCCATCGTCATTAACTAGTCCTCCCTTCCTACACAAAGTCGAACTTCTCCTCACACATCATCCAAAATGGTGCCTCCAAGACTACATCGCCCTGCGTATCGAAGTCCTCAGCGCGATGTTGCGATGACCTCGCTAACTCGGTATAAAAGGGCTGCTGGCAGCGTCACCTTGCCGAGTCGGAGACAGAAGGCTCTCGACGGGACAAATATCGACAGCTTCCGAGTCAAAGAATACCTTTCAATCACAGAGACCCACGCCGAGAAACCCAATAAGCATCAATTCTTTGCATGTCCATTCTACAAACGAGATCCCCTCGATTACCAGGATTGCATACACCTTAAAATGCGAACTCCATCCGACGTCAAGCAACACCTCAGGCGACGCCACAACATGCCGGAATACCAGTGCCGACTCTGCTGGCACACATTATCGTCCGAGACACCACCTTCAAACGACCAAACCGACGATGGCTGCCGGCAGCACGACTTTCGCCTTCACAAGCCGGGCATTTCGACCAAGAGAAAAAAGCTCTTGAGAGCCCGGGCTCCAAGGGGCCAGCCGGTCGAGCAGTGGGAAGAGATTTGGAAAATTCTCTTCGACGCGGAACCTTGTCCCAAAGATCCCTATCTCGGGACCGTTTTTGACGAGGTCTTTGGGATGCTCGGCGACTTTTGGAAGCGCAAGAGCTCCCCCGCCGCCTCCTCCTTCATCGAAAGGGCAAAGGCGGGCCGCGTCGATGAGGGCGATACGCCAATACTTCTCGGGCGTCTGCTCAAAGAGGCCCACGGCCACTTCGCGCAAAGATGTGACGGTCCGGACTTGATGGAGCACGACGCTTCACTTGACAATTCGCGTCTCACTCCTAAACTCCACGAACGGGTTGCTGACTCCCCGGACAATCCCGCATCAAGCACGGGTGAAAGCCAACCTGGTGATGTTCTCAGTTTAGTACCAGAAGACCATTCCGCGACAAAACCAACAGTCCTAGTGACACGAAGTGAGACCCCGACGATGGACTCAGAAATGGGCTCAGAGCTAGGCAGTCTCGCAGACGATAACCCGCTTGACTTGCCGCAGTTGGACGAAGACTTTTTGGAGCGGTCGACACTACCCTTCGAATATCTCTCCGAGTTTTTTGGGGGGGCGGCAAGAAGCGATGACCTCGAATCTCTCAACTTTCCAGCCTTCCTAAAGGACGATCTCAACATTGAATGCGACAATACCACCCGAGTGACTGGCTCGGGTTCCGATGCCTTCACTGGGAGACAACCCCATTTCAATACCCCCCTCTCTTCGCGATACTTGACCTGTATGCCTCATGTGTCCGGATCGAGTCCCACTGGCTATTGGCTAATGCATGGAGTAGGACTTCGGCGCACGTCGAAATCTGTGTTGGGCCTGGGCAAAGTCCGCGACAGGAACTCCAAACCTGCAAATGCGGTCATGCGTGCATTGCGATAGCTTTTCCGTGAAAGCCTTTTTGGGGTATTATTTCCTTCAATTTAATGGCTCGAGTCTGGGTCCCAAGAGTCCGGCCACTGGACGGTTCGCTGCAGATCTACCATTCGTGCCAGATACTTGGATATCACCTGCATTGGCTCCCTTTTCACGGAGTTGGTCTCTGAAGCTCTGCGGCTCATCCCGGGCGAGAAACACTGGGCACACTTGTTGAAGCAAGCATCCCATCTTTGGTGGCTTTGCCCCCTCCGCCCTCTTCCGACTACTTCTCAGCCCATGAATCAAGGGAGTTGGTCATTTCACTTCTGCAATATCCAACAACGCTCATGACAGAGCACGTTCTACGTGTCGGCCAGTTCGACCAAGGCACGATATATTTTGATTTTAGACGTTGTCTCCTTGAGTACCTCTACTCACATGTCTCCACCTCGTCGCCAACTCGAAGGGGTTTTGTTACCAGTGAGAAATCCGCCTCTTACTCTTGTTGACTTCATCTTGCAGTGTTGCCATGCCCCTGCCAGGCTATCTCGCCGCTCCATGTGCGGTAACACAAGAATCTATTCCGGACAGTTACTTTCTTCTCGAAGTCCGCAGGAAGGAGGAGATGCCGGCCTCGTCGCAAGAGTTGGAGCTGGGACATGGACGGAGTGCGCTAGGCGGGCATGTCGGGAGGAGAATGACAGGGAGTAGCGATTCTGTTGAATTGGATTGAACTCGGATAACCGCTTCCAAATGTGTATCAAATAACATGTCAATTATCTTGTGCCTGGCCGAGTGGTTCTTTTGAGAGATCTCGATGCAAAGTAGACTCTACTCACCCTCGATCAGACGGGGCTCGACGAGAAACCAGCGGGAAAAGGTGTATTTAGCTTTGGTGGTGAGGTACGCATTTGGGCTTATAGCAGACGCAGACGTGGTTTCTGCTCGTCTTGGAACGGGGAACTACGTAATGAGAATATCATCTGGTGATTTGGAAGAGAGGCAGGCACTGTCCTGCATGTAGTCTGTACACTGACTCTGTTTGATCGGTAAGTGCAGTGGATGCTCCTGCCTCGGTAGTCCACAGTGCGGGAACTAAATCCACGGCCTGAGATCTTACTGTGCATCAGCGCTGACGAACCCTCTGCTTAGGTATTCTTGGCATCTTGCCAACCACTTCTCGCTTCTTACAAGACTGTTCAAACACTTTTTCAAACCAATTGTGCCCACGATGAAGTCTTCGCGGGACCAATTGCTTCGCCCTGCGGCCACCCCAATTAGGAGGGCCTGCAGGGACCGTCCCCAGAAAGGGCAAGGACTCCGGGACAGATTTCAACCCGACCATCAATCAAAACCTCGCGTTTCAATGTTCGCTCCTACAACCTCCGTGAAAGACGCCCCCTCAAAACGTCGCCATGTTCGGCAAACGACGCCAGGGTGATCGCGCCGGTCGCGTCGCTCGCGATGACGAGGCATTTGGCATCTACGAGCTGCCTTGGCCGACCTCGGATCGATGGAATCCCCGATACAACGTCCCCCGAAATTCGACCGAAGCAGGCTACGCCACGAGCTCGCTGGAGGACGGCCTCAAGGACGACGAATCTCCCAGGCTGAAGAATCAGGGGCGGTCGCTTTCGTATGGCCGGAGCCGACGAGACTTGGATACCTGCCAAGATGGGGTGGGCAAGCGCATTTCGTTGGACGAGGAGGAGGAGGAATTTTCCAATCTGCGCCATTGGCTGGAGACGCTGTCCGAATTGTACATGAACGATATCGACAATCGTGCGCGATGGGATCCGCGCTGGCTCAACATTACACGTCGCGAGCGCTTCGAAGGCCTGGAGTCGGCTTCCGTCTCCGTTATTGATTATTTGGCCGACGACAGCGTGCGTCAGAGTGACCCTTTGAAGAGCAAGGCAGAGCTAGCCAATGTCCTCGGGGATCGTCCCGAAGACTCCCAGGTGAGAATCATCATGGTGAGCGACCTGAGTCGTTTTGTCATGGGGACTCTGGGTCAGATGTACTCTGTCGACCCAGACTTTTGGTTCGAGCATCTCGCCAACTCGGGCTACGGAGCGAGCGACAGCGGGCTGAAGCTGAAGAACGCCATCTGGGTGAACTGGGTCGAACGCGAAACGAGATTTCGACACCACCCTCTGCCAGGCCCTGGCCATCGGACGGAATGGAACATTCGGCGACGGATTCATCAGCGAAAATGGGCGCACATGCGCTGGGGTCGACTGGGCCTACTTCACTATCTAGGTCGGAAAGGTTTCCACGAGGACGAGATCGAGAAACGCCTGGCGGATGGGCGTTGGACCATGGAGCGAGACGTCGTGCTCGACAAGAGGGGCCTTTTGATGACGAATAAGAGACAGGCCCGTCGCGATAAGGAGGCAAAGAAGAGGAAAGCAAAGGGCGAGCACTCAAAGGATGACGATTCGTCAACCAGAGTCAAGGCGTCCAACATCTATCGTGCATACAGCACATTCCAAAGCCTACCCAGCAATCCTACGTGGTGGACGAACAGAGATCTAAGGGTGATGGCGCCTGAAGGACTGAGCTACTGGCCGACAGTCGATGCGGACGGGAAGAAAACAAGTTGGTATCCTACCTGTCGTGGCTAAATCTTGGCTAATCGAACAGTCATACTCTTGTTGGATCCGGTCAGACGCATGCGACACGACAAAACCAACGAGGAGACGCCCTCGCTGACCTTTATGCCCCGTGCCTTGGAGATTGAGTCTTACACCGAGGAGGAGCTCTGGCGAACTGCGGACGTTGGCGAAACATATCTTGACCCGCGGCCTCCTCTCCTAACCAAGAAAGAACAGAGAGCGCAGAAGCTCAAGGCCAAGGCGGAGCACAGCGTGAAGAAGGAGCGCTTGACACGGGAGCTGGCACACAAGGATGCAAAGAATAAGGAGAAGGGTTACGAAAGCGATTCTTCGTATACCGATGACTCGGAGTACGACGAGGAGTATCAGGACGCCATTCGCGCAGGCTATCGCAACCCGCTCCCATATGTGCGAGACCGCGACTTTGCGAGGAAATATTCCCTCTCCACCTATGACTTGCTCTGCCGCTCTCTCAAGTCGGTTTCGGCCAGCGAACTGCTCCAAGACGACTCCATCATCCCATCGCTCCTCACTCGCGTCTCGCTCGACGACCTCTGGCAATTGCTTGCGGAAATTCGGCTCGCTCTCGACCAGATGGACGCCGACTTGGGGGCCGACCTTCACGTTCACTTGGTCGAGTCGTACGGCGTCATGACCCGGCAAAACGTGGCTTGGATGAGATCTACCCTCCAGCAGCTTTTTGATTGCGTTGGCCACTTGGAGGCTTCCTCGAAGCGAATGTCTCGGTCACCAGAGCTCTGT
This sequence comes from Thelonectria blattea, assembly GCA_024115155.1. NCBI lineage: Eukaryota > Fungi > Ascomycota > Sordariomycetes > Hypocreales > Nectriaceae > Thelonectria > Thelonectria blattea. The sequence goes on from JAMQMW010000283.1 coordinate 28,971, forward strand.
GAAGAAATTGAGACCCTCCAAGCCGACATCAGGACACTTCAAGAGCGTACGGGGCAGACTCTAAACCTGCTCGTCGCATCTACGGGCATCTCTCAATCTTCCATGGTCATTGACCAAACGTCGGGCATCAACAAACTCACGGAGCTCGCCTTCTTCTTTGTCCCGCTGTCCTTTATCACCTCCGTCTTCTCCATGCAGGTGATGGAGCTGACGCAAACCCCGCCGGCCATCTGGACCTGGGGACTGTCTCTGGGGGTCGTCTTTCTGGCGACGTACATTATCCGCTCGATTCTGAGGTCGCCCTCGGTCCGCGTCCTGGCCATGCACAGCCGGCAGGTGATGCTGGATCGATTCACGTCGACATCAGCCAAGTCGGCGTCACGCAGACTCAACTCGGTCGGCAACCGTGCCATTGCCAAGTACCTTTGCATGGCTTTTTTTCTCCTCTCTTTTCTCTTTGGCCTCATTGCGATATACCTCTTTATATGCTTTGTGCTGTACATTGGAATCTGGCTGGGCGCCGCCGGGACGGCTGCGTACTTTATCGTTGTGCGGTGGCCAGAACCGGCCGTGCTGGCGCCTTGCTTCGTATCGATTGCCCTCGCGGCGGGAGGCATGGCTACGATATGGTACTGGAACTCTGCCATTCAGCAAGTGGCGGAAGTTTGGTTCATTCAGAGCTTGTACTGGTTCATCGGCCTCCTCCCTGAGCGGTGGAGGTTCAGCAACTCTGACGACGACGATCTGGCTAAGGAGGGAGTGTGGACGTATGCAGATCAAAAGGTGCTTTTATCAACATAATTCGTCTATATAGTCTCAATCTAGTGTTGATCTTACAATTTGTTACAATTTACCTTCTATCCTCGTCTCGTCCGGGCCATAGAATCTTCCTCAACCTCACGGCGCGGATCTGGCTGATTGCCACAAAGAACCACACCACGACGAGAATTATCGTCATGGCGCTCGACACCCACTTGATGCCCGCGCTGTCAAACTCCTCGCCGATGAAGGCCGTAGCCAGGGTAAATCCCACGTTTGGGAAGACGAGCGCCCACCACACCATGGAGAAGCGCAGCTTCCACCTGATTCCCACGGCCAACACGGCCAGCAAACTGAAGCCAAAGAACCACAAACCAACGCACCAGATCCAAACCCCCGTCCAAGCGGCCACGATGCGCAACGTCTGCGCGGCAAGCGGGTACGTAGCGAAGTACCCGTAGTCCTCGGGCACCGCGCGCGCCATGCCGATGAGCGCGACGGTAGTATACCCCGCCGGCCCGACGGCCATGAACATGCCCGGCCTCATCGGCGGGGCCGGGAGTCCCTCCTGCATGAGACGGCCGAGGTACAAGGGAAACACGAGGGTGGCGACGGTCCAGCCTAGACCTTGGTACGCGACGCCCGCGACGAGCATGGGGAGGCGCTGCTCGGGCGGCTGGGAGGGCATGATGGATGCGGCGAGGGTGCCGGTGAGCATGGCGGGGAAGACGGGGAGGATCCACGAGGGAGTCATGCTGTGGATGGGGAGGTGGGCGCCGTTGAAGAGGACGAAGAATTGCACCACGGCGGAAATGGTTGAGACGGCGGCGTACAGCCAGAAGCACACGCGGAGCGCGACGGGGAGCCAAGGACCACATGCGGGAATCCCGTAGGCGGCAGAGTTGGATAAGATGGTCGCGACGCTGAGCAGCGAGCACGGGAAGAACAGTCCTTCGGTCGGATGCATGAGACTAGCGCGCAAACAGCCCTTTGACGAAGCGAACCGGAACGTCATGCCCGTTACCAAGATGATGAACAAGACGATGGTCAAGATGAAGAAGATCTTGCCGATGGCGTCTAGGCCGCGGAAGCGGTAGGGCGTGGCGTGCAGGAGGAGGCCGATGCCGCCGGTGGCCATGATGAGGGTGAACCATGCCCATGTGAAGTGGCGGAAGCGCTCGAGGAGGAGGACGCGGTCGAGGGCGTCGGCGGAGCGGAGGCGTTGGTCGGCGGCGCGCGTGTGGCCTTCTTCCCAGTCGTCGCGCTTGAGGAGGTCGATGTGCGGGAGGGGGGGCCAGTGGTCTAGGGGGGATTTGTGAGAGTCTGAGAGCATTTTGATTGTAACGGAGATGGCGATGGAGGTTTGGCTATGAGGAAGTGGGAGGCATGTTCTGGGAGGGAGCGGTGTGGTGTTGTGTTGTGTTGTGTTGTGTTGTGAGGTGAGGTGAGGTGAGGCGAGGTGCAGTCGAGATGTTTGGGAGAGAAACGAGATGATAAGATTCCTCGGCAGGGATTGTTCCGGGGAAGATCCAGATCTTGCCAAGCCAGCCAGACACGACCAAACTTATATCACCATTACAGACTCAAAATAACAAGCAACCCCCAGACACCACCTTTAACAGTCAGCTTACGTACAGTCCATGTAAGCTTTTCTTCAAGACGGAATAAACACGGGTAGTCTAACAAAAAAGAAAGAAACGTTCCCAACTGCCGATCACAAACTCCACAAAAACCCGCCGCCGTGTCCGCTAGCGCCGGCGAGGAACCCTGCATTTAGCTTGGCACCTAGAGACAATAGGAATGTCTTCGCCTAAGGGAAGGGATATCCAAGGTAATTTGGCTTGTTGGTTGAGTCTTCTCAGTATTGTCCATCCTTACATAATGGGACATATGGTTTATCAATTCGATGCCGTTGTTTCGGCTGAAGGGTAAGGGGTTAACAATCCAATCCAATCCGGGCATCTTAAAAGTTCGTTGCCGGTAGCGCCGGCAGTCACCCGAACGTTCCACCGAAATACCCGGCCATCCATCCTCTCCTCCGTCCGCGGCGTCACTAGGCTTCTGACGGTAAAAGACAGTGCGAGACGTGTCCGGGTTTCCCGCCGACGGGGCGGAAGAGCTGACGGGGGCTTATATTCATGGCTTGAAGACGCTCAGATGTCTTACTCACTCTGTTCCGAGGTTTCGAGTTAGACAGTGGTTCCCGGTAATCTTGGCATCCGGGCCATCACTACGGTGTCGTTGTGAGTCTTCTGTTTGAAGGAAATTTTCTGGCAAAACGATGCTATGGAGAATCGGTGGCCTTTTTCTCATTAATGTAGTTAGGTACTTCTTTGTTTCGAGGATGACAAGAGCGAGGCCAGCGCAACCGGCAAGTAGGGTCAATACTATTATTGTTCGCCAGGAACCCCGCGAATTCCGTCCAAACAAAGATTAGCAATGACTAAATCTGCATTATCACACGATGTATCACATCGCTCCCTCGACTTTCAGCCCAACCTTAAGGTGCTAAGATATCACCTCTACCTTTATGTGCCTGGCCTGGCAGATCATGTAAACATCACCCGGCTGGCCATGTCCATTCACTTCTATTAAGGGCCTGAATCTTACAGCAATAGCAATAATGGCGAGTTGTCGATAATGAATTGTCGTCCCATTTATTAATTTCTCTCCTTACGCGCCCTATTTCCTGCTCGTTCCCTTTGTTCTTTTAATTTTCCTGAGTGCCCCATCCTTCACCCTCGCTTTTCTCTCTCGGGATGACAGGTCGTGATGAATGTAGAGGCGTTCCCATGCCTCTTCCAATCTCATTCATTCTTCTTTGTACCCTAGTCGCCATCATCTTCACTTTTGGTCTCGCTGCTATCCTCCCTCCTTGTTCCCTCCCAGAAAGATCATGAGTCCGTAGGGAAAGCCTCGGGTCCGAATGGTCGTACGCCCGTTCCATCCGGCCAACTGTTCTGCCGTCCAGAAATCTGCCGGCGAGTGCTGGAATAACCCCCACGGCGATGGAACGGTTATCGTGTGGCTCGTCCTCGTCCATGCCGCCCGCTTCGTGGTAAAAGGCGACGCCTACCTATCTATTATCCGTTGGCCGTGAATCCCAAGCCCCGAGAAGCCATGCCTTTGAGAAACGAGTGAGTGTGGGAATCGTTCAAGTCGATCGTAATTTTAGCATCTTCGTCGTTTGTCGACTCCGGGCATATAATGCAACGGCATTGGTCTTGGCCACGCTTTTGGAGTAATACAAGACTCGTTTCGGCGATGGGACCATCAAGTTGGATCGACCGGCCCAGGTGGTCTTTTCCAGGCATTTGGGAGATGCGCGGTGGTGGACCATTGTGACTGGTTCTTGTGTTGTGACTGGCAGAGGCAAGCGTGCTGGAGTCGTGGTTGGGATGTTTTGTTGGCATACGTGGATTTTTGCCTCCATGCTGACACACGAAATAACCCTAACCAGACTTCTTTACAGAATAACATCACTTGCACCACTATTTCCAATATGCCCACCACCCCCCAATAGATTAAATCAACCATAGCAACTCCCCCTTCACTAACTAAGAGTTACTCACCTAAGAACAGCCCACCTACTATAGCCACTCTACCACCAGGCTTAGCCTCCACGAGGGCCAAGCGCAATAAAGCGCAACATAGGTAGGCACTTTATATTCCCCCAATGTGATCTTCTTGCCCCTTGTAGAGATTCTTCCTGCTTCGTATTTCCAAGTCTTACTTTCCCAGTCCCCAGCCAGTACTGTTACTTCCCATCACTTTCTTGTTTTGTTAACTGCAAACCAACGAAAAGCAAGCGTTGATGACCAATAACCTTCACTTCTGGCCTACTAACGAGAATTATGCCGGAAGGGACCATGGATTGACTCACATGACAGTGGGCAACTGAGTGCAAACTGGAAGGTGGACTTGCGATATGAAGACGGCAGGCAGAGCCAACACCCCCATGCTCCAACAAGTAATGACGTTTCCATAGTGCGCCGAACCACGCACAAACGTATCGTCTGCCACCGCGTCAACCTCCATGCTGCTGAGCAAAACCAGGATCAAAAAGCCAGCCACAGCCGAGGCCGGCGACGAGGGCATCAAGTGGCACGCCCGACGAATCCTACCGCCACACGGAGCGATTGCGAACATCGCACTGCTCTATAACCCGAACTTTCCACAGCGTCAGATCCAAGGCCGCTTTACTTAAGAAACAGGGCGCCCGTCGTATTACAGAGTAGGAGGCCTTCAATGAGGGAAGCGAGGTCGGTGGCCACCTTGGTCATTGTCGGTTAGGCACGCCGCACAAAAGACGGAGCCGGAAGGCGTCGTGCAGTCTGTTTCAGCCGCCGAGCATCTTGATTGGCGTTAGCAGTTAGATCGAGATTGCAGAGCTCTAAAATGCGAGTTATCCGAGAGAAACTCTTTACACTAGGTACCTAGGTAGTTGAGGTTAGGTG
>JAMQMW010002801.1:0-47381 GCA_024115155.1 Thelonectria blattea
CCACTTCTGCAGGGTCCGAAAGCTACGATGCAATCGGGAGTTCCCCTGCTCCAACTGCACGTCGCGTGGCGTGGCGTGCTCTTCGGTCAACCGCCCCGTGCCCAGCAAGAAGCCAAGCCAGGCCGCTGCCCATTCCGAGCTGCTGAACCGCCTGGAGAAAGTGGAGGCCCTTCTCGCGGCAAGGATTGATGACGGTCGAGACGGGCCTCCCTCGGTAACGAGCGAGGGTTCGTCACCATTGGCTCCGGCTGTCTTGACCCCTGCGTCGCGGTCCGGAGAGGGGTTGCCGCCCAAGTTGCAGAACTTGATGAGGGATGTTGCCTTTATAGATCGGGCGTGCTTTGGTATGAAGATTGGGGTATGTACTGTTTACTTGTTGTGTTGGAAGATAAGATGTTGACCTTGATAGGACGTTTATCCGGAAATCGACGACAACTTGATCGTGCAGATTTGTCCCATTCACGTCTTCATGCAGCGCGCCTCGAGTACATGTCACATCTACCACACGCACTCGTCAGCCTCGCAATGGATGAAGTCGACAAAGTACATCTGGGTACCGAACCGACCCGAGGCCGAGATCTTGGTCCACAAGTACCTGACTACTATCCGTCACATCAACAACATTGCCCACGGCCCTTCATTAATGAAGACATTTGCCAAGGTGTACGACAATCTCGAACAGGGCTCGACTCAGGTGCCCGCTGGATCCATCATCCTTCTCTTGTCCATCTTCGCCATCGTCACCTACATGTGGACGATTGAGGACGACTCGGCGGGCTTGTTCTCAGACTATAGAGAAGCCAACGCTCAGAGTGCTTTGTGGATCAAGCTGGCATTTGATGCCATCGATGGTTGTCGACGCAAGGCCGATGTGTCCCTGGAATGCGTCCAAGGACTCATCATCATCAGCACTGCCCTGCTGAACATTGAGGGCTTCACATCAAGAGCGTGCTCCATGCTCTACCGAGCCGTTGCGATAAGTAAAGAGCTGGGGCTGCACCGACTGGATCATGCCCGCAATACTTCGGCTCACCCAGATGGTCCATCCTGGACTGGAATACAGGCCGAAGTCGGACGAAGAGTTTGGTGGCACCTGGCTGCCACAGACTGGTAAGCCTTCCTTTCCTATACTCAAACTCAGCTAACATGTGAAGGGTGTTGGCTTGTTGCTCCGGCCCTCAGCGCGGGACATATTCTATTAACCCACTGCACATGGCGGTGGCGAAGCCCTTGAACCTCAACGACGAGGACGCCACTGAGGAAAGAATCACGTCTCTCCCATACGACGTGCCGAGTTCGATGACCTACTCCGTCCAACGTCTTCGCTTCGCCGAAGAAATCCGCGGTCTTGTCGATCGCGCGCCTTTGATCGGACTGGATCCGTACGCAATAGGATACGAACACATCCTCGACGCGGATGCCGCCATAGAACGCTTCTTGCAAACGACACCTCCGTTCTTATTACTCAGAGCCGACAGTCACGAGAGGCTCCCGCCTGGAGACGCAGACATCTCGCCAAGCCTCCGTCTCCAGCGATACTCGATGACTTTTTTTGTGTACGGCCAGCGCTGCAGGCTGCACCTTCCCTACTTTGTGCGCGGTAGCGTCGAGCCCGAGTACTCTTACTCGCGACGAGTTGCCCTTCGCAGCGCGCAAATAATCGTCGACACGGAAACCGCGGTAAGGCAGGGTAAGCATAGCCTCGGCCTGTCGCGGTTCAAACTCGGCCTGGTGACGTATAGCTACCTCATGGCCATGACGATTCTGATATTGGATCTGTGCCAACTCACCGACGAGGACGTCAAGGCCGCCAAGCTGCGGGAGTTGGAAGGGCCGTGGAAGATCTTGGAAGAGGTGCAATCGCAGTCGTGCCTGATCAACGGCGGGATCGAGCAGCTGAAGCAGGTGATGCAGAAGCACGGCATTTGGTTTTTGGGTCAGACGGCAAGTCGGTCGCCTTCGGTGCAGGCCAACGGGCATCCGAGTGACGTGGCTGCTGGGCAGACTGCGAGTTGTGGGATGAACGTGGATCAGCCGATGGGGATGAGGCCGTCGATGACGCCTAGTTTGGGACCATCCAAGGAGACGGGATCGGGAATGGATGCGAATGTGATTGACTGGGATAATTTGCTTTGGGTCTTGGAGGCGCCTTTCTTGTAGGCTGGATGCATGGCTGGGAGCCTGGGAGCCTAGGATCAAGATAAGCCTGTATGGGACGAGAGGTCTATCAAAATTGGGCATGAGTATATAGAAGGCCAAGGATATATTAACGGAGATTTCATAGGGAAATGGGGACATTGTGAGGGTAGTGCGAGTATCTCGAGTGTTGAATTCAACCCTCCCATTTTTTATGGACAATTCACTGAAGTCTGAAGAACCGCCCGTCCACTGATGGAACAGCGGAAAAAAAAGAAAGAATTAAAGAACATGTGCGTAGTAAAAAGCCTTATGCCAATCAATCTAAGGAACCCGGTCCTGGATTGTTTCGGAGAAGGATCGACTGAGCCAGTCTGTAGGATCAGACAGGGGCTTCGTTTAAGGCAGTGCAAGGCAGCCTACGCGACATCGGCAAGTCGGCACTCGCGACTTGAGAGTAATTATTTACTCTTCATTCAATCTCCTCACTTTGACCTTCTATCCACGCGCGGATATTTACTCTTCATCTACTCTTCTCACTTCGGCCTCATATCCACGGCCAGAAAGTGAGCCGTTTCCTGCGAATCCAACGAACCATGACCGAAACGCCGACAATGCACGACCGCCCGCCCGACGGCGGAGACATGAACACGACCTTGCCCAACGAAAAGTCTCCGAGGACGCTCGAAGAATGCGAAGACGAACTCTCCCCATCGGCGAAAGGCGAGCCGAGTTCCGAAGAGCGAAATGCCCGAGCCGAGACGGAAAAGGCATGGAAGCAAAAGAGCGTGGATGAGAAATGTCGCTTCTTCTTGATGTTTGCATGTCCTTGGATTCTCGGCGCCGTCGTCTCCTGGCTTCCCTTTTATGGACTCGCTATCGGCGAGGCACCCCAAGAGGTGTATGCGTCCCGCACGTGATGTCTGGTCTCATTTCTGGTACTGACTATTCCCAGGGTACTAAATGCCCTCGCCAGCACGGCCGAGCTATCCACGATCGTGCTCTTCTTTAGTCTTGTCGTGTACCTGAGGACGCTTCACGCGGATACGTGGTCTGCGTGTGCGGCGACACCTCAGCCGCCGAGACACGCCTGGATGAAGAGGGCATCCTCGGCGTGGCTCTCGTTTATCGTCTTTAGTCCCATGGTTACGGGGATTTACATGTTGTTCTTCACTGTGGCGTTTCCGTGCAGGCCTGGCGATGTCGCGAACCCGCGATGCCGGATCAATGCGGGACTGCTTTATGGGGTTATTGCGTTTAGGGTGCTTGGAGTGTGAGTTTGAACGGCTTGATGTGTCGATGTGCTTTTGCTGACGAGTGTAGGCTCGGTTTGACGGGTTTGAACATGAACGTATTCGGCTTGGCTGGGAAGAAGTGATGGATGGACGATTTGGATATGCCTCTAATGAGAAATGAGGTTGACGAGTACATAAAACAGCCATATGACGGAAATTCCTCACCTTGCTTGGCTAATGACTCCCCACGTCATGCATGATGCAGACGGGAAGCGGGGTCAGTCAGCCAACTTGTTCTCGCAGACGATAACTCTTCCTGTCGAACAGTTGACATCAACATCTCAAAGTAGTCTACTACACTCCAGCCATCCCAAACCTCCCCGACTCAGTAAAATGCCTCCATCACCACCAACCCCCACCTTCACCCTCGTCTTCAACGTCCCCTCCTCCCACGCAGTCGCATGCAAAGCCGCCATCCTCGCCGCCGGAGCCGGTCGGCATCCCACCGGAACCTACACGGAGCGCTGCTGGTCAACGCTGGGCCAGGGTCAATTTCGGCCCGGAGGCGCGGCGAATCCGCATATCGGAGCCGTGGGCGAGTTGGAGTACGTGCCCGAGGTGCGGGTGGAGGCGCCGTGTGTTGGGGAGGAGACTGTGAGGAGGGCGGTAGAAGCGCTGAAGGGGTGAGTTTTCTGGTTTTATTTTGCTGCGCTGTGGGTGTGTATGTTCTTGTCACAATCTTGACTAACTCGGATCGTGTCAGTGCACATCCGTATGAGGAGCCTTCATACAAGGTGATCAGAGTCGAGAGTTTCTGAGTGAGAAGATCAAGCTCATGGATGAAGGATGGAGATGTTGAGGTAAACCCTGCTGTAATCTCAAATTGTTGTTGCATCTACCTTAAAGAATATAATACAGTCGAATCTTGAAATCTGCCCTCCCTGGTTCCTTCTTCGCCAACCCTTCCACCCAACAACTTACAAGCCCTCACTTCTTCTTGTTCAACTTATTCATCGCCTTGGCATGCTTATACACCAACGTCTTCGCCTCCTCATCATCCAAATAGATAGTGAACCCATCGTCGTGGTTCCGCCCATACGAGTATCCCGAGTATCCAAACTGCCAGTACATGTCCGACATCTTCTTCTCGACCTGCATCTTCTGCCACTCCCCGAGCACCTCCACCCTAGTCTCGTTCCTGGTGGTTCCCAGGTTCTCCATCCGCGCCTCGGGAGTCAACCACCCGTACTCCTCGTGCACGACCGGCTTCTTTGCCGCGGTGCCCGCCGCGGCGTGGTCGGTAATCCACTGGTTCGACCACTCGACCGTCTTGCTCCACCAGTCGGGATACGTGTGGAACACGCCAAAGTCGACCGTCAAGATGGCCAGCTCGCTCTCAAAGTCGCCGCCGTCGCTGCCGTTGTACGCCCAGTCGTCCGAGTCGCGGTTGAAGCCGCCCTCGCCGCCCCAGGTCACCAGGTGGTACGGGTCGAGCTCCTTGATGTAGGCGCTCATCTCATTGATCCAGGCGGTGATGGCGGCCGGGCTGCACCCGTCTTCGCTGCGCGGGAGGTTGCGCGTGGAGTCGCCGGCGCAGCGAGGCTCGTTGGCGAGTTCCCAGGCCATGATGGAACCGTTCTTCTTGTAGCGGGTTACCATGGCTTTGACGTAGCGTTTGTACGCTTCCTTGATCTTGGGGACGGTGTAGAACTGGTAGATGTTAGTTCATGATACATCTTGGGGTGAAGGACCTGCTCACATCGTCGTGGTACTTCCCGCCAAGGTTGACAGTGTACACGTCCATGCCGCCGTAATCGGCCCAGTTGTTGGTCAAGGTGACAATCAGCTTCACGTTGGCATTGGAGGCCGCACTAACGACCTTGTCAAACCGACTCAAGTCAATCGTGGACGTGCCATTCTTCCACGTCTGGAAGTAGGTGTCGGTCGCGCCAGCGCCCTCTCCTCCGTACTGCGGCATCCCGTTCGGGTCCGTCGTGGCGTTGTGGTCGTTGAAGCCCCAGGTGCGAAAGACGTTGAGGCCGGCTTTCTTGCCTGCCCTGAAGCCCTGTATCATGTTTCCCTTGGACTGCGTCCATGTTAGTTTCCTGTTGGTCGTTGGATGAGTTCATGTAGAGGAGGACATACTCCGAAGGGAAGGTAGTAGGCATTCGAACCAGCAAAGTAAAAGGTCTTCCTGTTCAGCTTGAACTTTTCGCCTTCAACGTAGACATAGTTTCGGCGATATGCGTGTATCCCGAGCAGCTCGGTGAGCCAGAGGAACAAAACAAGCTTATTGACAAACATGATGGGTATGCCTCCCGATGGGTATACTGTGAAGCCTGGAGAAAACAACAATCCCGCAACGACAGAGGAATCATTAAATACCACTTCTGTACCTGACTTTGGAGTCGTTCGAGACTTTGGAGTGGCAGCCCTTGAGTTCAGCCGCCCCAGCTACGCGGAAGCGGTGCCACAGCCTAAACGCCATTGTTTCCCAAAGCAGACGCGGAAACCATCTCCCGGGCTCCATAGGTTTTACCACGGGTTCGCCTAGACTTTTAAACTTACGATTATGAAGCCCGGGACCGTCTTTAATGAGGATGCTTAAAGAGATGCTTTGTCGCTGACATGGCGGTTGAGGTCTGTCGCCTCATGCGGATAAGCGAAGTAGCAGCCTCGGCATTGGGGGCTGTCCCATATATCGAAGAGAAGAAGAAACTCGCTTACTGCCTTCCGTAAGATTTGTTTCATAACATGCTCGATGGAGTCATGACACGAACATGTGGGTGAGCCCGCGAGACTAACGTGATTGGCCGAACGGAAGGACAATGGGGATTCCCTAAACGGACATCGGAACTTGTTCGCCCGTCATCAAGATGAAACAACCCGGGCATGCAATGCACGAGACTTATGCAGCGAAGCACGAGGCAAACGAACCGTGGCCGTTTGGGGCTTAGGCCAGGTGCAGACACGAGATGTCGTGTTAGCAAGAACCCCAGAAAAGGATCAAGGATGACGGAATCGCGGCACGTGTTCCCTATTTCGTGGATTTACACAACATATGCCAAGAGACTCTTGGAATAAGCACGCACAGCAGAACAGGGCCGTTGGTCGCCATCATACCACTATTGCAGAACCCCAGCCTCCGGAAATAGTAATCCCGTGCGCGGAGGATGTCGATACGAGGTGAGTTGCAGCCTGACTTCAATGCGGGATGAATGGGAGTAAAGATATAAAGTCGGGTATGTCCAGGATGATTGTTTCATCGTATCGTGTATGTCGGAGAATAATCATCTCGATCCATCATGGCAGCCAAACTCCTCGTCTCGGCCGTGGCATGGGCCCTGTTCATGCCGACGACCCTCGCCGCTTCGAGTCCTAAATACCTGATTACCTTGTTCGTCTTATCAAGATTGCCAGTTGAAACCAGCTGACTGAAGCAGCGGTGACTCGTATTCCCAAACCGGCTTCGACATCACGGGCGAGAAGCCATCTTCCTCCAACCCGCTAGGAAACCCGACATTCCCAGGATACACCGCCTCTGGCGGTGTCAACTGGGTCGGAAGCCTCGCCGCAGAGTACAACTCGTCCCTCACTCTAGCATACAACTTTGCCTACGGCGGTGCCACCGTAGATGCCGACATCGTAGCTCCGTACATTGATACGGTTCTCACAATGGTTGACCAGGTATCTCTCTTCTCAACCAACCTAGCCCAGCAGCCAGACTACGCTCCGTGGACCGCGTCCAACACGCTGGTGGGCGTCTGGATGGGCGTCAATGACCTTGGCAACACGGTTTGGGCGGACAACTCGACCGACATTTACGATGCGGCACTGGCTCGGTACTTTGAGCTTCTGCAGACTGTGTACGACGCCGGAGTGCGCAAGTTTGTCTTGTTGAGCGTTCCTCGTAAGTGCCCTGTCGTTGGGATGGTACAAAAAGCTGACTCCTGGCAGCAACAAACTTGACTCCGTTGATGATTGCGCAAGGTTCTGCGACGACGACTCGCCTCGCTTCCGCCATTAACTATTTCAACACGGCCTTGTCCTCGAAACTTGAGGCCTTTGAAGAGGCGAACTCGGGAATAACGGCAGAGATAGTTGACACCTCGGTTGCGTTTAACAAGGCTATCAATGATCCCGAGTCATATGGATCGCCCGACGCGCTGTGCGATAACACGGATGGTGTATCATGTGTATGTATTCAGCTTGTTGTTGGTTGAGACGTATGCTAACGAGATTAGTTGTGGTATAATAACTATCACCCGGGTGTTGCTATCGAGAGGCTCGTTGCGAGCGATGTGGGAACGGTTGTGAATGGGGATGCGTTTGATTGGTAAATGGAATTGGATCAAGAAACCGCAGAGAAGGCTCATCCTAATGAAGTAGAGTGAGTTATTGGCCTGGGTGGCAGCTGTCTGGTTGAGTAGCCTCGAAAGGCTCGGAAGCGGAACTAAGGGGCCTGCGAGGCTTGATTCCGATGCTTCGCTTAGCGGCATCTAACGAAGTGGGATATTTGGCTGCATATTAATTCAATAGGAATATCAGTCACACTAATGAGAAGGAATAAAGCCACTTTTATTGCCTGTATCTACAAACGACCCTAAGACGTAAATCTGGGTGGAATGGTACCCTGTACGCCCCTAAAGGTCAAGAGGAAGCCGGCCACCTCGGGGAAGCGAAGATGGAATCGCCTTGCTGGTAACACCGAGAGACTCTCGGGCTGGCGTCAAGCTCTAGGTTAGAATGTAGCCCGTCAACGGGTTGCACTTGCAAGGCTTGTTTGGAGGCATGAAGATTGCGCTGCGACCATCTCGCCCATTCCCCTCTAATGTTAACTCTAATTCCCATGTGCCATGGGCAAGGGACAAACGCAGACCGGTCGAGATTTCTATCTGGGAGCGGAACAGGTACACAATTCTAATCTTAATCTTGATATTTGCATGGCGCTTTCTAAACCCCTTGATCTGTTAATATGACATGTTCTAAACGTCAACTCTATCCCACACTCAAAGCTAAGCGAGTGGCCGAACACTCTGAGGGTTGTGGAAGACATCCGCAGCATCCCATTCACCCTTGATCTGCTGCAACCGAGGCAAATTGGTTCCCCAGTAAGTGCTCTGAGGATCCTTTAGCATAGGATCGATGTACCCGGGATACGTAGTCCGAGGGCCCGCGGGAAGGCTCTCCAGGACCACATCGTGAATTTTATCAAGCAGCCCAACCTCCGCGGTGCTCAGGTGATACCACACGTTGTAGACGTACGACTGGTAAAACATGACCTTGTCGCGGTGCGCATACGCCGTCGCGTCTATGGCCGGCTCGGCGACCTTTCCGCCCGTGGCGTCAAAGATGCAGAACCACTTGATGGAGTTCCTCCGCTTGTTCTTCTTGATCATGTCGACCAGCCGCGCGGTGGCGTTCTGCGAGAGCAGGTCATCCTTTGTGAAGCCCAGGCTGCGCGAGTAGAACTCGCTCGGGATATCCGAGAGCACGAGGATGGCGTTCTCCCACTGCCAGCGCTGCGTGTTGATCCAGCTGGACTCGACGGATGTCAACTTGAGGCCTAGTCGGGCGGCGATGTTCGTCTGGTCAAACTCCTTCTGCGTGCCGAACCAGGTGGCCGTAAACTTGGAACCCTCCGGGTCGAGCGTGAACTCGGTGCCGATGCGGTGGTCTAGCGTGGGGTCGGCGATGAGTTTCTGCCAGGCAAGGAACTGGCGCACGATCTCGTCGGTCTTGCTGTAGGGCGTGCGGTGGGTGAAGTGAATGGTTGTCTTGGGTTTCTCGTGCGTTCGCATGACGAATTCGGTGACGATGCCGAAGCTGGCGCCGGCTCCTCTCACGGCCTGTATGGTCAGCATAGGTAGGCAGTAGCATGGGAGGTATCGTAAATGTACTTACCCAGAACAGGTCTGAATGCTCCTTCTCGTTCGCTCTAACAACGGTCCCGTTGGCAGTGACGACTTCGACTTCGACGATGTGGTCAAGAGCAGCTCCCCACATTCTCGACGAGGGACCAAGACCACCCTGAACTTGTGAGTACTATGATGGAGGTATTCAGGCACTTGAACTTACAATTGTTGCGTGCCCTCCAAGACCAACTCCAGGGCATACGCCGTGGGAAAAGACGCGGTTCATCTTGTTCATGGAGAGCAGGTCGTCCACGTCTCCGAGTAAGCTGCCAGCTCCAATGGTCGCGTGCCACGACGTCTTTTCAACCTTGACGTATCTCAGCTCTCGGAGATCAATCGAGAGGGATCCGTTATATCCACCGAGTCCTACAATGGTCAGTACCACCTTCCAACGACATGGCTGGCGACCTTACCGTAGTTCCTAACCAGGGTCAGTCTTCACTTCAGCAACTCATATTCAGATCATCAACTCACGCGTACGAGTGCCCTCCCGACCGAGCCTGCACCTTGACATTATTCTCCGCCGCACACTGCACAAACCCCGAAACCTGTTCCACATCCTTGGGCCGAACAACAGCAACAGGATACACCGGCCTCGCCAGGTTAAAAGGCGACGACCACTCAAAGTACCCGTCCTGGTCCTTACCGCAGGGATACTCCACGCACTCCTTGGACCCGGCGCAGACGGCATCGATGCAAGTCTGAAAGGCCTTTGGCGGCGCCGGGAGCCCCGTCGGCTTGGCCTGGTTCAGGTACAGAAAGGCGCCCGAGACTAGAGGGACGAAGACGTTGGAGACGACTTTGCGGGGGTTCCATTTCGACTTGAGCTTCTTGTACTCCTTCTTGGCTTTTTCCGTGGATATTTCCTTGGGAGTCTTGGTCTTGGCGTCGGTGGACTTTGCGTCCTTGGCGGGTTTGGCTTTATCGACGGGAGCCATGGTGAACAAATGTGTGAGGTTGGTTTCAATGTTGGCAATACCGCACTCTGAGGATGCTCACGGCGGTATTTAAGGGTTTATCGGAACCTCGACGGTTCCCTCAAGAAAAGATATCATGTTCCACCTCAGCTGCGAGTTTCTAACCCCTCAGCCCAAAAAGGGAACGCCTACGGCAAATAGTGCAAGACTGGCGCCCAGACCATTGGATTCTGGACCGGTCGACGGGCCGTCGCGGGCCGTATCTATGGCAATTCTCGGTAGTGCAAGTTTTCCGGGGGCCTCGATCCTCTCTCCCCAGTCTCCCTTGCATCCTTGGCATGGGAGAGTCGAAGGGGGAACGCAGTCTTACCGCCTTGGTCGAGCTGCATTTCAGCGTGGCGGTAGATGGCTTGCTGACGATCTGACTTTGCCGAAGGCGAGAGCTATTCGTGGAATGGTAAGACAGGGCCGAAAAAGCTGGAGAGAGTCACGGAGCTGTCTGGAAGTGTGGCTCGCTGGCTGACCAGGGTCTAATTACGTTGTCAGCTCAACCACCTCTTCGTTGAAACAAGGTTCGCAGAGAAGAGGGCCAATTAATTAAATCGCCGGTTTTTTGATGCAGCGCGAGTATGAACAGAACCTTTGGAATTCCTATGCATTCCATTTGTCTTTGCGGTATCGTAGTTCATATCAAGTTATCAACCTCGACGATGCAACAACGTCAAAGAATGTCGTGTTCTGTTCAGGTTCCCGGGCCAAACTTGCGGTGAGGTTGTTGAGCAACGAACCTGATGCCGGACTGAACTGCTTACCCGTAAGCCACCGAGTCTTGACTTTCTCAGAGGGGGCTTCTAATTAGAAACGAAAGTCAAAAATTGACTACTCTAACTGTCTGTCTAAGTCTATCTAACGAACCTCTTAAAGCCGTGCCATGATGGTCTATCAATGATCCCTGACCAAATCCTTCAGGTGCCTATTCATCCCTGGGGCCCGGACTATGCCTGAACCAAGCCATCGGATCCAACTGGCCCATCAGCTAGATATCTCTGACTGAATGGATAATCCGAGTAGCCCACCGCTGACTGTTGAACGTAAAAGGTGTTTCTGTCCCAAGTGTCCAGCTCCAGGCCCTCCTTGATGCGATAAACAAGATCTGGGTTCGAGATGAAGTACCGGCCGAATACGACAATGATGTCCTTGTCCGGATGACTCTCGTCCACGAGTTTGCGTGCCTCCTGCGGAGTGTACCCGCCAGCGACAAGGAGAGGTCCGCTCCAGAGCTCGTAAGCAAAATCAAGTCGGTCATGGCCCTTGTAGTCCTCGCTCCCGGATACCCGCGACTCCACGAGGTGCAGATAGGCAAGATCAGATTGGCTGGCCTTGTTGATGACGTCTGTGAATTGCGGGATGGGATCCTCCATTCTCATGCTCTGGAACGTGCTCCAGGGACTCAGACGCAGCCCGACTCGGTCTGAGCCGATGGCTTCGACAACGGCCTTGATGACTTCGTCCAGTAGTCGAGTCCTGTTTTCCACGCTGCCGCCGTACTCGTCGTCGCGCTTGTTGCTGACGTCCTGGATGAACTGGTCGAGGAGGTATCCGTTTGCACCATGGATTTCGACACCGTCGAATCCTGCGCGGATGGCATTCCTCGAAGCGTCTACGAAGTCCCGAACCGTCTGCTTGATCTCTTCGACGGTCATGGCTTGGGGAACCGGCCCGCCTTCTTCAATAGGAATCGCACTGGGTGCAACAACGGACGACCCTTCAGCCCGAGCCACCTCAAAGTCCGCGGCGCGGCCCATGGCGAAGACCTGGCAGAAGATGAAGCATCCCTTGCGGTGCACCTCGTCGACGATGCTTCGCCAGTTGTCGACTTGGTCCTCGCGCCAGATTCCGGGACCGTTGGAGAAGCCGCCGCAAGTGGCCGAGATGAAGGTTCCTTCGGCGATGATGAGGGTGCCGGGCATGGAGGCGCGTTGGCCGTAGTATTCCTTCATTAGGGGAGTCGGGACTCGGCCATCGGTGGCGCGTAGGCGGGTGAGGGGGGCCATGCCGATGCGGTGGTTGAGTTGGACGTGGCCGATTTTGAGGGGCTTGAAGAGGCGGGATTGAGACATGATGAGGGTTTCTAATGATTTTGAATGTAGGATAAGGGTGATGAAGAGAAAAGTGTTTACATGTCGACGATCCCGAGTATTTATACTCGTTATGCCTTGGAACGCGTATCATGCGAGGTCCATAGGAGGAGAGCGTACACTTACACGAGCAAAGAGATGTCTCCTCAAAGGGAAGAGAGATACTTCCTATTCGGGAAATAGCTTACTGGCTCGCCATTTCGAGCATGGATAGCCCTGCTTGCGAGAGCAGACCCGCAAGTGCCTGATTACAAATGGGAGTGGGAGCTGACGCAATGCCAGCGACTCAGCGAGCAGACTGAACTCTTTACCACCTATTTAGAAATTTCGAGAAGGTCAATCGTGTGTATTGATCAAAGGTGTTCGTGGAGCAGGCTATCATCCAAAACTACGCAGTATCGCCGAGCGCCGAATATCTTTCACTTCACAATTACCGAGAGGAGTCATAAGACAGACCTTCATAGAATGGCCCAACGTGAACTCTCTGTATTAAAAAAGAGTAAAATTATTAGTCACCAAACTCTTCACCCTACCTTCGGTCACTAGATGTCTCGTTTAATAGTTCAACTATGGGCTAAAGGTTTGCAGACGGAGTAGTATATCGGTTCGCGTAACTATGCGCTGCCAATCTTAAACAACGAGGAGCAGCCCGTGCTGCTTATATTTAGGGACACTATAGTGTTAAGGAGTGATATGGCCTGTTTTATTAGCTGTTGTGTGGGGAAGAACGAATGGGCATCTTGAGCAGCACTTTTCCCGACGGGATAATTGCTGCACCTGAAGATGGGGGAACAAGATGGTCCTGTGTCGCCTAAGTGCCAAGGTCCATAGTCGCAACAATTTCCAACCTGCCTCTTTGAGCTCTCGGTGAACTCGGCTCTTCTTCCATATCTCGCGTTCTTTTCCTACCAGCCTCGCGGCCGCTCTTTGCTGGTGCAGCCGCCGACTCCTTGTCCACAAGGTCTTGCAACTCTTGACACCTCTCGGCGATGCAGGCCGTCTTCGCTCGACTGTAAATGCTTTCGTGTTGAGAGATATGTCTAAGGTAGTCACTCACTGCTTTGGCCCTATAGAAGTACGTACGTATACTTCGTCGCAGGCTATAGTCGTTTAGGGCGGCCTTAGGATTAAGCACGTGACGACCAAATGACCCGCTTACAACCTCCAATCCGAGATGGATCGTCGTTCTCGAAGGATCGTAACGATCCCCTCGCACACACGATCCCCCTCATTAGCCTAGATAGTACTTAAGGCCTATGGCCACTACCTTAGGAGGGAGCCCTCGAGCTACCTCAGCTTTCAATACAACTGCTTTACCTCAATCACCTCTAACACTCTCAGTGATTAATACATCAAGCGATGTAACACTCCTCTTCCCTTTTACATTGCTCAGCATAACGCCCTGGCCTCTCTGCCAATAAATAACACAGACGACCTCTGAGTTATTCCCGTTGGGAATTAATCTAGACCGTTATACCTATTATAAAATCGTTAGCTAGGCGTCCTATATTAAGGCTAACTTTTTATCCTTACCTCGTAATATTAGAGCGTTATAATTCTTCCCTTTCCTTGCCATGCTCTTTCTGGGGAACGAGGACAGCCAGATAGACAAGCTGACGACGGGTGATCTGAAGCCCACCTGTATGGGCATCGTCGCGAAGCGATCCCTTCTCATCAACAGCTTGTTGGGCAAGTGCTCTTCCCCGCGCGAAATTGGAGGATTCACTCTTCTCGATGTCGATGTAGGCGGCATCCCTCGAGATAACGAGGGCGTCGTACGACCGGGGGTATGTGTGGGCTCCTTCGAGAATGACATTCTTGATGAAGAAAGACTAAGTCGTGCCGTGCGACCCAGGCTTCAAGAAAAGTCTCCCCATGAAGACGTCACCTTCAACATCGAGCCCGACTGGGAAGGCAACCCAGACGCTACGCTGGTATGCGTGAGATACCGAGGCCGCAGGGTCTTTGTCCTGTCTCCTCTACAGATCGATCGGATTTTTTGTTCCAGCTTCATGCCTCCTCGGCCAGGCGTGCCATCCCGTTCGCACCGGCCGAATCTGCATGGTGCCCTCGAGATGGATGTTCCTGCCATCATGCGGGCCAATCCCAAGCTCCCGAGGTCGAGAAATCCGGAGATTTCCCTGCTATTCCAGGCCCTCGATCGGCCATGTCTGCGATACTCTGCTGTCGCTATGAACGGTGGAAGGGGTGGCAATTGTCGTGTGGCTACGGATGATGTACAACACGCGCTGCACGATGTTTTGGCGTCGTTTGGGGGCGACAGACTCACCAGTGGCCACGTGGTGATAGTAGCTGGAATGACGAGAGGAAATGAGCTGGACGTGGTGGTTACGTCGAACTACTGCAATGTGAAGATGTTTGAGATTGGATGGCTCGAAGACGGGAAGTAGATGGGGTGCTATTTTGAAATAATGCTGGGGGAATTATAGAATGTTTAAAGAAGGACACGAGTGTGGGGATGCCATGTTAATGTCCGACGACGTGAAATGAACATGAGGAGGATCCTCAATAGGGTAGATGCGGATTCCAAGGGCTGGGTGCCGCTGGAGCTGGTTTGTCTGCTAACGCAGCGATGAAAGGGGTCAAGACGACGTTGTGCTGGCCCCTGGTTCTTTCTTGGTTGTTTAATATTCAAAGGCACGGAATATTAAATGCGGAGTGATGACGATTAACGAACAATGAATTAGTTTATTGCACTCGATGGAGGGAGGTGAATGTGACAATGTGTGACACAAGGGGATCCTGGCTGGCGTCGGTCGTTAGCAAGATGACCCGACCAAGGCGACTTTACCAAACAAAGAAAGTTGTCACATCGGCACTTGGACGTTGGATTGCATCTTGTCGAGTAATTAACAACAATGACGAAGCTTCTGATTGCAACTGCCACGGAGCTAGCGAGCCATCAATCCAAGTGACCACTACCTAATAAAATTCTCAAAATCATCCATCCAAGGACCCCGGATTTTCAGGCCCCAGCTACTTAAACATGTCTGCGGTGGTAGCCGTCAGCTTACCTCAAGTTAGCTGTTCAGCTGTTCGCTGTGTTAGGGGATGGCGGTCTTAACCAGGCCTCAAGGTTTAGCTAAGACGCAGACCGCGATGTGCCGGCGCCGGCATGAATCTTTAGCTTGCACGCGGAAAGAGATCCGAGACGGAAATGCCAGGTTCCGACGTCATTGGGCCGTCTCTGGTCGCGCCTTATAGGGCTAGGGCGACGATGAGTTTGGGCAGGTGGATGGGCATGGGTGATTTACGTATCGCGAGGTGTCCATGATGGATTATTCGGACTTGAGTTCTCGAGAGAGAAGGGGCGGCTTACTACGTAAGAGAAGGCGTCACGGCTGGTGCGGGAAGCTCCCTACCACGGCCCAAGCATTTCCTTTAAGGCTTGGACAACTTACGTCCTCATTTGATGTCAGTGACTCAGTTCTGCTGCTCCCCTTGCGTGCCTTGGTAAGAAATGGAATGATCATAGTACGTGGCTTCCACAAGAGCATCGCTTCCAAAGACACCATGTGCAGGAAGGCGTGAGGGAAGAGGGATGGGGGAAGGAGTTTGTTGGGCTGGAGTGACCCGAACTTCGAAGAACTTCGACCTCTCAAAGATCAATGCATCAACCTTCAGCACCCAGCTCGGATCCTCACCAGGCACACGTGTCTTCTTCCTGAGTAACGGCTGTCGCTTCACCATGCATATTAAAGTGACTCCTCCAGCCTACCCCTCGAGGCTCGACACCCTTCATTACCTGTACATCACACCGCCGATATGTCTAACGCGCCCGCTTCCTTGGGTGCTCTCCCGATGGAGCTATTCGAGCTCATTACGGGCCAACTCCCCGTCTCAACTCTTGGCAGGCTCAACCAATGCAGCAGAGGCTTCAACCACACCGTGGACCCCTACATGCTCGCCGATCCGAGACAAGTCGACAAGTTGATGAAATGGGGATGCACTAACGGCGACTACCATGTCATTCGGAAAGCCATCTCCCACGGAGCCAACACGAGTGTCATCAAACTTCCCGACAAGACGACTGATCTCCTTCTCCCTAAATCGACCATCTGCCTTGCCGCCGATGCCGATCAACTCGCCACTGTCCGATACCTTCTCGAGTTGGGTGCGCGGCTTAAGTTTCCAAGACAACCCAAGCCGCGGATGAGCTTTCTGGCGGACTTGATCCGAGTTTGGACGAGCTGGGGCGGCCTTCGAGGTCTCCTCGATGACGAGAACTTCACCACCATGAAGCTGCTCATGCGCTCCGGCGCCTTTAGAGGCGGAGTCGGCGACTTCCTCATACTAGGGTTCCATATGCGCGACATGCTGTGGCCGCCGGACCACCAGCCATACCAGCGTGCGCTGAAGCGGTGGGGTGAGCTCCTTGACCTGTTGCTCACGCCGGAGAACTTCCTCTACGGTTTTTCTGTCGACTTGGACCGTCTGATGTTCCGGCTCCTGGCCACAATCATGTACTCGACCGAGCAGCGAGAAGCCTGGGTCTTTTTCCCTCCACAGAGATGCCGGATGAAGAACCAGAGACACTCGGTGACGGTCCAAAAACTCCTCGAGAAGGGCGCCAACATCAATGCAAGGCCCAAGATCTCACAAAACAGACATCGAAGCATACTCGAAACGTTGTCGTTTCGCGTCAGCAGGTACCACGTAAGCGATCATATACGATACTTTGCGCGGCCTGGCAGAATAAGCGCCGATTGTCGCGTGAGACACTGCGCCTTCGCCAGCACGCTCGTCAGCCTCGGCGCCGGGCCAACGAGGGCTTGTAGTCAAGGCATGCCGGCAGAGGTGGCCAACGATAAGACGTGGAAGACGTGGGCTCGGGCGCTCAAGGGCAAACTTCCGCCTGGGGAGGACGTCTTGTGGCCCTGGGGAGATGTCGACTCGTCGACGGCGCTGAATCCTCCAACGATCTCGCGGTGAGAGACGAGTCGAGGGAGGGTCTAGAAGGGATCTAGAAGGCGCCCAGAAGGCGTCCAGAAGGGGTCTAGAAAGCATCTAGAAAGCGGATTTGGGTTTCACTTGGAAAGTTATGCTATCAAGTACCTACTTAAGCACTGAAGCAGTGTGGGTACCTATATTAAAAGCCTTAAAATGGAAGCGTGTACTTGCATATCTGTCCCCTACTCCCTATCATCATATGAGTCGGGGTCATTCTTGAGTGTCTTGTAGAACCGTTCCTCTAATTGCCTCAGGCTCCCTCATCTAGACTCCAAGCGTGTATGGGTTTTAGCCGTACATGATTCCAAGGCCTTTATTTCCCTACGACTGGCTTAAATCCTGGTTGATTATACTCGTAGACAGGTCACAGGACATCACGACTATGTTAGGGGAGGGGCCCTGTGGCCTTGGGCGTGTTCACATTTGGGAAATGTGGCCTAAGACGACTTGGACCTGTCAAGACCATGTTGGGCATCAAATTGAGCGTGTTTCTCTCCCCCACGACACCGACCAAAGCCACGGTAACCCGGCACGGCACGACACCAATGGAATGTCACTACACATTCACCCAGGAACGGACGTAAGTTGGCCGCGTTAGACTCTAAATGGGATGGCATTCACGGAAAAGGCACATTCGGCTTGCTCCGTCGTAGTTCAGGGCATTAGGGCAAGATGGCAGATCATCAGACGACCGAGTTCCCCCCGCCCCCCGGAAGTCTCCTGCCAACCACAACCTCTGGATGATTCATTCCCCCCATGACGTCTTCTGGATACTTTCATCTACTCGTCAGCTTCACACCCTGACAGACTGGCCATCTGTTGAGACTGCGGGCGTGCCCAAGCTCACTCAACGACTTCAGCTAACCAATCTTCTCGACGACACGTCCCACGCTCACGGGGGAGGTTGGCCAGCATGGTCGGGAACTTGCCGTTGGCCCTCCCGGGCTCATTAATTTTCGACCATATATTTCCCACAAAGTTGGCCTCTTCTCGAATTCTGAAATATGTCATCCCAATCATGGCTCTCCTCATCCTCACCGCGGCGTTGCTCGCCCTGTCGCTCTCGGGCGCCGTCGAGGCGAACACTCGTTGCAACCCGAGAGTCTTCCAGGATCTGAAATTCGACAACATGCAAATTATATCGATGACCACCAGAAGCATGACAAATGTCCTGGTCAAGGTGGCAGCAGAAGAGGTTGGCACGACTGCTGGCATCGGCGACGCGGATATCATATCAGCAGGCGAGGAGATCCTCGTCGAGTACTGCAACATTACCATGGTTTACACGCACCCCGGACAGCGAGATTACATTTACATGACCATCGCTCTTCCTCTGTTCGACGAGGAGTGGAACGAGCGGTTCCTGATGAACGGCGGCGGAGGCTTCACAGCTGGCGGGGACACAAAGGTCTTCCAGCCCGTGGCCGCCGGCTTCGCAAGCGCTTCGACAAACGCCGGACATTGGCCGACTCAAGTCACCAGGGAATGGGCCCTCGTGAGCGAGGGAAACATCAACTTGCCGTTGTTGCAGGACTTTGCCAGCTTGGCCATGTACGAGGCGGCCGTGCTGGGGAAGCAGGCGACCGAGCTGTTTTATCGGAGCAAGATCAGGTATTCTTACTGGGTTGGATGTTCGACGGGCGGTCGCCAGGGCCACGTGTTTGCCCAGAGGTATCCTGAAGTGTTTGACGGTATCGTGGCGGGTTGTCCGGCCATCAACTGGCACAAGTCGCTGCCGGCGATGTTGTGGCCGATCGTCATGTCCAACGAACTGGGTGAGTACATGACACGTATGTCAGACTGGATAATACTAACGGGTTTTCAGACATTGTCCCTCCCGGGTGTGTGCTCGACGCATTTACCAAGGCGGCAATTGCCGCGTGCGATGCTCACGACGGAGCACGCGACAATATCATTTCGGAACCGCGCTGGTGTGACTTTGATCCGTACATGATGGTCGGGCACATGGTCCACTGCGACGAGCCTGATGTGAAGATCGAAATCACCAAGACCATGGCGTCTCTGGTCAAGGAGATCTGGAAGGGTCCTCGCTCCGACAACGGAGTCTTCCAGTGGTACGGGCTCGCGCAGGATGCAAAGTTGACGACGCTGCTCAACACCACGTGCGAGTCCATCCACAACTGCCTGATCCGCCCGCTTCCCCTGGCGTACGACTGGGCACAGGTGTTCCTCGAGAAGACGCGGAACCAGACCTACACGCTCAAGGACCTCAATTTTACCAAGTTTGACGACTACTTCCGGCAGTCGGTCGACGAGTACGCAGCCGTCCTGGGTACCGATGACGTCGACCTCACGGGCTGGAAGGCGGCTCAGGGGAAGATGCTCACGTGGCATGGCATGCAGGACCCGGTCGTAATGTACAACGGCACTGTCGAGTACTACCACCGTTTGCTCCAGCACGACCCAGCGGCGCACGACTACGCCCGTCTGTACCTCGCGCCTGGCGTGGGCCACTGTCGCCACGGAGACGGGTTCAACCCCAAGGACTACATCTTTGACGCGTTGCGGAGATGGGTTGAGTTTGACGAGGTTCCGGAGACGGTGGTGGGCGTGGGAAAGATGGTTGGGCAGAAGGTGCAGGATGGAGTGAATCGCGCGGCTCATTTGTGTACGTGGCCGAAGCAGATGGCTTATAATGGGCCGGATGTGAATTCGGAGGACTCGTTTTCATGCGAGTGAGCTGTGTTGGCCGGAGGCATCTCTGTATCACTACCTACGTTTCATCGCGCATTTAGCCACGGCATTTTGAGTCAGATACCCATTCGTATTTATAATACATTCCAGATTCAACTTGTTCAGCTGCTCATATATCTCACACTGGTTAGGCATATAGCTGAAGTTGTAAGTAAACACAGATTCTATTTTGTCTACCCCCTACTCGAAAGCCATCTTATTTCTCACCCGACCAAGCCCAGTGATACTCACTTCGACAACATCTCCATCCTTCAAATACTTGGGCTCCTTCATGCCCATGGCCACACCCGACGGCGTCCCCGTCAAGATGACCGTCCCTGCCTCAAGCGTAGTCCCCTGGCTGATGAAGCTGATGATGGCCTCGACGCCAAACAACAAGTCATCCGTGCTGGTGTTTTGCCTCTCCTCGCCGTTGACCAGCGTCTTTAGGGTGAGATCCGAGGCGTTGCCAACTACCGACGGTGAAACTAGGAGAGGACCAAGGGGGGCAAACTTGTCGAAGCCCTTGCTGAAGCACCACTGGGGCACGCCGCCGGCCTTTTTGGGATCTCGTTGCCATGCTCGTGCGGATACGTCGTTGGATACGAGGTAGCCGGCAATGTGCGAGAGGGCAGCCTCTTTGGGGATGTCCTTGCCGGTTTTTCCAATCACGATTGCCTGTGCTGGTTAGACGAGTCTCTGAGCTGGCTGTGGTGAAATCTTACCAATTCGCCCTCATAGTCGACCGTTCCATCTTGGGCAACCTTGGGAATCGGGATATCCTCACTGTGGCCGGCCACGCAGGCCGAGGGCTTGATGAATACCGAGGGATAAGGCGGGGGAGTTCGGCCACCCTCCTTGACTATTTAAAAATTAGCTCCAAGCCCCTTCATCAATGGAAAGACATACTGTGCTTCATGTAGTTGAGGCCAATGCACTTGATAATGGGCACATCCGCCGGCCGGAGAATGTCCCGAATCGCCTTGACATGAACATTCTCTCCCCGAGTGAGAGAGAATGGACTCTTGCCCTTGTACTCGACGGCCCAGAGATCATTCCGCGCAAGACGGTCCTCGAAATCCTTCTCGTCGGCGATGACAGGCTCGCCAAAGGTTTCGTTGCCGCTGTCGTCGACGAAGCGGATTAGTCGGGACCAGTTGGAAGACATGTTAAAAGATGACATGAATCTTTTGGTGAGATGACGCATAATTCGATGATTCTCGACCGGTTTTATTGAATTGAGAATCCCCAACTGATTAATAATGAATCAACGCATAAATGAGCTGTGGATGAAGTTGAGTGAGGCCTTTGCCGTCAGCCAATGAGAGACGGCTCCGGTCGGAAGCAGGCAATCTGGAGCACTTCCAACGGGATACTCGGATACTCCGGACCGACTCCCGAAGACTGTTCCGGAGTCTGCATGAGGTCAACGATAATCCGAGGAGGCGCATTGGTTGAGCTAGCGCCGAGGTTGAAGCCGACTTATCAGATCTCATTAATTCCTGGGACGAGGAAGTCTCGGATCCTTCGTCTGGGACATGAACTGATCGTCTTTGATTCCCAGGAAGATATATCTCAGGCTTCTCGGCTAGACGCTCTTTAGACTCGCCAAGTTACTCTCCACCAAAAAAACCACCTACCATCAACACAGAGCAGTCAAAATCGTCATCATGGGAGGCTACGTCAGCACCGCAAACCCTTCAGCCGGCGAGGAAACAGAAGAAATGAAGAGCTACCTCAACGCCCTCCCGTCAAAGCACCTGGAACCCCTCTGGTCGCAGATGAACACCATGGTCCCCCCGACGCCTAATCCCACCGCTAAGCCTCACATGTGGAAGTACGACGAGGCGCTTCCCTACCTGCAGACGGCCGGACGACTAGTCCCGGAGGAAAAGGCCGAGAGGAGAGTGCTGATGCTAGTCAACCCGAGCATGCGTATGTATCCTTCTCGGCACTGGGGTCAGATAGACACTAACAGACGACAGAATCGCCATACACGACAGATACCATTTATGGAGGCCTTCAGCTGGTCAACCCCGGCGAGACGGCTCCTGCCCATCGACACTTGGCGTTTGCCTGTCGGTTCATCATCGACGGTGAGGGCTTCACGGCCGTCGAGGGTAAGAAGATGCCTCTTGTCCGAGGCGACGTGGTCGTCACGCCCATTTGGCACTGGCATGATCACGGAAACGAGAGCGAGAAGCCCGTCATCTGGCTGGACATGCTAAACCTGCCGCTGTTCCGCTTCACTCCCGTGCACTTTGCCGAGGGGTATTCGAGTCCACGATATCCTAGCACGTGAGTATATATTGCCTTTCACCCAAGAAACATGCTGACTCTTCAGTCATTGTGACCCATGCGAATGGCGTCACCCCTGGGGCCCAGTCGAAGCCGCCCTGAATTCTACTTCAGACAAGTACGCCATCCACCACTACCTCCAACCCGACGGCAAGCCCCTATCCAACATCCTCGGCGTGCAAGCCGAGCGTCTTGATCCCGGCACGTCGGTCGAGTCGCAGGAGAGCCACTCGTACTTGTACCACTGCTACGAGGGCAAAGGTCGCACCAAAGTGCAGGCTCCCTCGGGCGAGACGTTTGTCTTCAACTGGGTGTCGCGCGATACGTTTGCCGTGCCTTCGTGGTCGAAGATTAAGCATGTTAATGAGTCCAAGACGGAGAAGGCGTATCTGGTGGCTTGTCATGATGGGCCGTTGTTGGATTGCCTTGGGTTGAGGAGGCCGAATTAGGGGTATATGACCTGGCAAAGGAATAGCTGCCAGGGAGATAGAGATAGAAATACAGGGAACAACCAAACTCAACCCCGAGACCTAGTAGCCAGCTTAGAACTGCTGCTATACTGCTTCACCGCCGCCGGCCTCTCAGGATCAAAGTCATCATCCCTCAACCTCTCCTCCCTCGCCTTCAACCCATCATTCCCCCCCCTCACACTAATCATAAACGAATCAAAATCCTTGGTCGTCGCCGCAATCTTCTCAAACTTCTCCTTACTCAACTCGACCCCCATGTACCTCCCCCCACGCACCCTGGCCTGCTCCTCCGTCATATCATTATCAGCCAACAACCGCACGCGATCGTACTGCGCCATGGCAATGGCCGTCTGGAACGCGTTGCGGATCTGTCGCGCGTTCCACGTGGTTTGTTCCCGCTCGTGTTGTTGGTAGTGCTCTGCCGCGTAGGACAGGAGGGCGCTGCGCTCGAATTCGATCTTGACTTCACTTTCCTTGTTGTCGCGGACGATGCGGTCAAGGAGGCGGCCCCAGATCTTCTTGGTCGAGTCGAGGTCGATGGACGGGTAGCGGAGGTAGAGATGCATTCTGGACTTGAAGGCTTCGTCGATGACGCCGGTTCTGTTGGTGGTGAGGAATAGGATTCCAGAGTAGTATTCGAGGACGCGGAGAAACACTGTCATGTTAGCCTCAGGAAAAGGCCGGATTGAAGTGAAGACTCACCAGAGACCAGGGCATTTCGATTTATGTCCTGCCAGTCTCGCTTCATCAGAAACACATCAGCCTCGTCAATCAACATAATGCACCCCCACTGGCTGGCTAGTCCAAAGTGGTAGTTGAGGTTGTGCTCGATCTGCTCCGGCGTCAGGCCAATATCTCCCGACGTCAACGGATACAACGGCCGTCTGCTGTACGCGGCGATAGTCTCGGCCGTGCTTGTCTTTCCGACTCCCGGCGGCCCGTGGAGAAGAATGATCAGACCGCGTCCCTTGCCCCTGACAATGTCCATCTGCGTCGACATCTTGGGCTGCATTGGGATTCCGTCAAACGTCGAAGCCGACTTGTGGCTCTCGATGACGGAGATGAGAAGGTCGCGGAATGTCTCGGGGATGACGAGGTCGTCGAAACCGCTCTTTGCGGCGGCTTCGCTCTTGTCAATCTCTCTCATTAAGTCGACGTCTAGAAACCCTACGAATCGTTAGCATGGGAGTGGTCTATTGCAAAAAGCATTCCTACTCCATGATCGCAGTCGAAACACAAAGGCCGGCATCTGATGCGGCAGAAGCTGAAGATACTCCTGAGAATGCGGTGACTCCAGCGCCTTATCCGTAGACACGATGCGGAATCTCGAAGCGTGCGAGTTGACAAAGTCGTTCCCCCTCTTCCTATCAATAGCGTGATTCTGCACCCTGCTCACGAGCGACGTCTGGTCCGACAGGAGACTCGCGTCGTTTGTCCAAAAGTCGGGCTCTGTTCGCCTAAGAAGCGGATCAGGAACCGGCTTGCTCATGACGGGCCGGTACCGAGCGGCGATGATCCTGTAGTACGTCTTGCGGTCGCTGTAGACTTCCCCGTCCACCTCCTCGTTCATGTTCCACGGGCCTACTCCCCTGGTTCCCCGGCTTTGATCGATGGCGACTGTGGAGCCTTCGTAGTGCCGGTGGCCTTGCATGGTGATGAACTTCATGCCTCGGTCGCGAAAGCGCTTTAGGATGACGGCTTCGTCGGGGTGCAGAGAGACGGGATAGGCGGGCAGGTCGAAGACGTGCTTCTCGCCGGCAAAGTATGGGATATAGACATCACTGCACGCCGGACCGGCCAACTGGCCATCAAACACGGTGTAGTAGCACCGGAGTAAAAAAGGCGGATACTCGTCGTCCTCCTCAACCGTCGGCTCGTCATCTTCGTCGTATTCTCGTACCCCATGCATGGCGCTTTCTGGTCGACTCGCACGAGCAGATGCTCGCCTGGAGGATATGGCCACTGTGCGAGTCCTTTCTCTGACGGGTTCCGCGTGGAGCGAGTACACCGTGTACAGCTGTTCGCGGCCGTGGTTCTCCGACATGACCACGTCTCCCGGCTTGAAGAGGTGCCAGAGGTCCGAGAACCGGATCTTCCGGAGCGTCTTGTCGGCGATCTTGCGGCGAGCCTCGAGGACGGGGCCGAGGTCCTGGCGGATGACCTCGAGAAGGCACTGGATCATTTTCCCTCGCCAGCCTACATGTATAAAGGTCAAATTCATCCTTTCAACACGAAGTTTGACCTGCTCGTTGGCGTGAAGCTACTCACCTTGCATGTCAACTGCATCCAGGGCGTCGTATTGCGCCTGGATCTGCCTTTCGTACGGAATGAGAACCTAGGGGAGTTAGCAGAGTAGCTCCTGCGAAAGGACGTCAAATATATCTCCATCTCTGGATACATCTAGTCGTAACATGCCTTAAAGGGAGCTGGAATGCTGGATAGTGTGAGCAGGTGCACCAATCAGCCATCAACAAAAGGAAAAACACACAATTGAATTGCACCAACGGGGACGGAATTCGTGACATCCCGAAGAAGCGTCGTCAAGAAGGATCCGTTCACTTGCACCATCCAAGGTCGATGTCCGCGTTGCCTCATCGAGTCCAGAGGAACCAGGGCATGCGAACCGTCCGGGATAGCGTCGACGGCATCGTAGTAGACTAGAATGGCCTTTTCGGCATCGAGGTCTTGTGCCCTCACGGTGGACGAAACGACGCGAGCGACAGCCTGTTCCATGAAACGGCCTTTTCCGGAGGGGGTGTAACGAACATAGCGATTAAAGCGTCGGCTCAGTCTCTGGGAGCCTGAACGAGGCATTATGACATCTTCTTCATCCTCCACGTATGGTACACGAGCAGATGGCGGGCGGAACGTTGAGGCCCTTGCAGGTGGTGGCATTGGTGGTGGATAGGACCTGCGCTCATATCTCGGAGATGTGTACCCTTCAGCCACGTCGTCGGACCCGGACTCACTGCTGGCTTCATGTTCGCTGTAGGTGCCGACAGAGTTCTCACTCACGTAGTCGGCATAACGCGAAGCCATGTCGATGTTGGAAGGGTCGTTGATGTGGTTGCTGTATCGAAGGAACTCGCTGGGACAAGATGAGAGACTTTTCAAGGCAGAAAAGGCATCGATTCGCCTCGCTTCCGTCTGATTTCAGCTGTGCCGCATTGGCCAATAGCTCCAAGAGAAATACCCCACCATCGTCAAGGGGCTGTGCAAGAAGATGAGGCAGAAAGTGGTGGCTAAGCGCTTAGGAATGGCCCCCAACTCGAGGGCCCCCTGCTGGTACTTCGTGGGGCTGACAATTGACAATAACCCGCAGGAAGAGGAGAGATAAATGGGATTGAAGAAGGACTGCGTTTTCTTGATGTTCCTCGACTCCTCACTCCCCTGCTCGACGGTTAGGACTTGAGTGACATACAGCTATGGTACGTGATGAGTGATATATGTCCCCTGCGATACCCCTCAGTCATGATCCAGATTCCACGGAATGCTAACCTAGACAACCAAAGGCGACAATCAACAAGGACATTCTCCGGTACGAAATCACCACCGTCTACTCACATCCCGAAGCCAAAGCCGACATCATCCTCGTCCACGGTCTCAACGGCCATCCACACAAGACCTGGAGAGCCAAGAATGACGGCAACGAAGTCTTCTGGCCGACCGATCTGCTGCCGCAGTCTTTGAACGGACTGCCGGTAAACGTCCTGGTCTACGGCTACAACGCCGACGTGTACTCGGCCGGAAATGACAAAAAGGCCAGCGACAATTTCATCCTCCAGCACGCACAAAGTCTAGTCACGTCGCTTACGTACTATCGCAAGCATGAGGGCACCATGAACAACCCCATCATCTGGGTCGCCCACAGCCTCGGCGGGATCCTGACAAAGAGGGCGATTCTCTACTCCAACGACCTGCGGACCAAGAACCACGAGGATTATCGCTCCGTCTACGTGTCCACCTACGCCATCATCTTCCTCGGCACGCCGCACACGGGTTCCGGCGTGGCGACCTGGGGACGCGTGCTCCAAGCCATGTCTGACGCGGTCGTGCCCAAGAAGATGTTCCATTCCGAGCCGATCCTCCTCAAGACGCTCAAAAAGGACAACGAGACGCTGCAGAACATCAACAACCACTTCTCAGACATTTGCGCCCGCTTCAAGATGCACATGGCGCACGAGAACCACCGGACAAACGTAAAGGCCACCAAGATCATCGTCGTGGACGCAAACTCGGCGAGCCCACAGATGGAAGGCGTCACGTACTACGGCATCGAGGCGACTCATTCGGGCATGTGCAAGTTTGATAGCGTCAACGCGCCGGGGTTCCGGACCATTTCTACGGCTATTCGGGAATGGGTCGCGGAGTGTCCCGAGGTGATCGAGCTTCGATGGAGTAGGGAGGAGAGTGAGCGGCTGGGGAGGGCGAGAGATGATGCCGGGGAGCGGATGAGGCCTTATGTGGGTTCTGTGCCGTTTGAAGGATACAACATGAAGCTTGCGAGCAAGAGTCAGGTTGAGGAGGAATGCTGGCAGTCGCAGGCGACAACACCGAGGACGACATGGAGTCAGCCTCAATTCCCTGACCTTGTGCCCAACACTCCACGTCCTGCAAGTTTCACAAGGACGGAGTCGGACATGGTTTCCATCCAGACAGAGGGAGAAGTCACCCATTTCATGAAGGATCTAGACGGGAGCCATCACCCCGTGCTGGATACAAGACTGGCGGCCGGCGTGCAGTACGACGAGAAACGCAGGCGCTGGGAAGCTCAGGAGGGGATTTTTGGAGCCGAAAAGGAAGAATTGTAGGTTCGTCTCTTGATGTCGTAATACTATTATCGCTTTGTCTTGCAGTTGGTTAACCCGGGGTCAGGGACTTTGACGAGTTGTACGAGGAGTGTTGCGACATGCGAGATGGCTTCACGAATACCGTCAACAAATACCGTAGAAACAACGGGCTGGAACCTATTTCGGCAGCCACTCACCAATGGAACCACGTTGAAATGTCCATCGACCAAGTCTACCGCGCCTTTGTCCAAGAGGGTGGAGAAGCCTTTGCCCACCGTCTAAAGGACGCCTTCAAAGACGCAGAACACAGGATGGAACTAACAAGTTTCGTCGCCTCTTTCACGCCAGCAAACTTTGGGCTTTGTTCCGTTCTTTGTGCCGGTTTGAGCACGATATTCTTGGCCGTGGCACGGGCTGGGTACGATGAGAACATGAAGGCCCTGTACGTAACCCTCGAGGAGATGCCCTCCTATTTGAACGGGTCTGGCAGTTTTCTGGACAACTTGAAAGGGGACAAGGAGTTTCACCAAAAGGTGGCTGTGGTATTTACTTGTACTCTGAAGCTGCTGCGCACGATTCTGAAGTTTTACCTGGCAAACCCGACTGGTGAGTATTTAATCTGATATGCGCAGGATGTCACTGACATAGCATAGGAAGCACTACAAATTCCACAACCTCGGCCCTCGAAAAGATCAAAGAGCGCGCCACAGCACTCAAAGTCCGATCAAACAAACTCCACCGCTACGCCGCAAAGGTCTCGCACCTGAAGATACGGGAACTCGAGGTCCTGCAGAGACAGAACCTCTACGTCAGCAGCTTGAGCCTCAGGGCCCAGGACGACTTGCGAGAGCGCCTAGACGAGACTCTTCAGCGAGTGCGAGCGCTGGAAGGAATCAAGGGGATTTTGACGGACAGCGGACAGCAGTTCAACCTCCAAGTTTACCCTCCCCGGCCCGAAATGGTCGTCCCGGTCGAGTCTGAGAGTCCTGGCGTTGACGTGATGGAAGTGGAACAAGTCCCAGAGACGCCGCCTCGTCCCGATGATCCTGACGATGCGCTGACGGCAGGAGACCTCTTTGAAGAGTTCCAGTTCCATCCCTCGCTGGTACGAGACGACTGCGAGACCCTCCTCCAGCTCCGCAACAGCTCGACCGTCCTCAACGACAACCGCCTCCTCTACATGACGCGCAGCGTGCACCTCCGCGCCTGGCTCGAACTCGACTCCTCCACCACGCTCCTCATCAACGGCGGCGGCGAATCGCGCCCCGACTCGGAAACCTCCTTCATCGCAGCCAAGCTCGCCGAGGCGCTCCTCATCGCCACGGAAACCCAGCCAGGTGTCGCGGCCGTGGCGTTTTTCTGCGGGCAACACCGCCATCTGCCAACAGACGTGTACGCCAGCCCGTCGGAAGTAGCCATGAGTCTGCTGCTGCAGCTGGTACAGGCGCGACAGGAGTACCTAAGCCCGGAAGACCTGCGGGCGTGCGTGGACGGGTTGGATCCGGTGAACGTGGGGAGCGTGTCCGATGCGCTGGAGAGGTTGGTTGATATGCTGGATGGCACGACGGTTGTGTTTGTGGTGATTGACGGGGTGAGTTTCTTTGCGGATCCGGGGTGGCGGCTGGAGGAGACGAGGGAGTTGTTGGGGAGGTTGGTGGATATTCAGCGGAAGCCGACGAGTGCGGTTGTCAAGTTGCTGTTTACGGCGCCGAGTCGGGCCATGTTTGCGGAGGGGTTGGTGAATGAGTTGGAGGTGGTTAATGTGCCGAGGAGTCCGCCGAATGTTGGGACGTGGACGGATTCGGCTTTTGGGGAGTTGTTTGAGGAGATGGAGGATTACACTGATGATAGTTCGGATGGTTAGTTGCGCATGTCGAGATTTCACGACTTAAGTTGTCGGGTGGCTGAATATTGGGATCAACTTTGTCACATGTCTGAATTAATTCTATGCTCTATGTTCAGTAATTTACCGGTACAACTCTCCGAATATCTCCGTCGTCTCTCAAGACAACAAAACAGTGGCAGCCCCAGCAACACCCAACACGGCAACAAGACGGACAAAGCGAGTCGCGGCACCAGAAGTCGCCTCAGGGGTCGACGCGCTACTCGAGCTCCCCGCTGTCGTTTCAGGTTCAGCGCTGGAAGTCACTTCACCAGTCTCCGTAGCACTCTCTGGCGCATCCGTGGCGCTGGAACCATCCGTCGAAGAAGCGTGCGTGCTGCTCAGCAGTTCCATCCCCGACGTGATAGTCACAGGAAAATACCCAAACGTCGCAAATCCATACTCGTCCAACTCCTCCGGCGACGTCATCGTAGCCGTGGGATGTCCATCGTCGTTTCCCCCAATATTGACAGTTGTGCACTCCTGGCCCTTCGTCCCGCTGACCTCGCAGTGCACGGAAAACTTCCAGGGATCCCAGCTATCCGTGATGAACAGGTCAAAGTCGCCCGTGGTTTCGGCGCCGGCAGAGTGAGTCTTGCTCGCCCAGGGGCCGAGCGTGATGGACACGTTGTAGGTGCCGCAGTCGTTGGAGTCGGTGCCGTCGGGGCAGTTGAGGAGGTATGTCGTGGCTGTGGGTTGAGCTTGGAGGACTTGCACGACGAGGGTTTGGGGGTCGAAGAAGCCGTCTGGGAGGAGGAGGGAGGTGACGAGTGAGGAGGGCATTTTGTATAGGACTATAAGGTACCTATGACGTTTACGGAGTGGAGAATGACTGAATGTAAAGGGTGAAGGATGAAGGAGAGAGAGAAATTCTCGAGTTAAGGAGTCGCAGGGCTGAGCCATGCAACCGAAGGATTCAACTGCCTCCACTTGCATCTCGTTTACGGGCAATCATCCGATCATCATCAAGAGTCCAAGCTCTCCAACTCGAAGCGAGATCCGATCGTTTTGCCTCGTAAGGAATCGAAAGTCAATCTATTTATCCTGCGAGTCTATTCTACACCTCAAATGTCTCCCCATCAACCATCAAAACAGCCTCCTCAACCGTCTCCGCCACAGACGCTCCATGCGAAAAACGATACTCTCCCGCTTCCAGCACCCACTTCTTTTCCTCTTCACTAAAGTATGCCAAATCTCTACTCTGCACCGCCAGCTTCACAGTCTTCTTCTCGCTCGGCTGGAGCTGAACTTTTTGAAACGCCACGAGACTCTTGATCGAATGGTCTGCCGATTGCTCGACTCTCCCAGCGTAGACCTGCACCAGAACGCCTCCCGATAAATCTCCAGCGTTGGAGATGTCCACTTGCACGTCGAAGGCACCACCATTCTTCGCAACCCTCAATGCACCATAGTCAAACGTCGTGTACGACAACCCGTACCCAAACGGAAAGTTGACCTTGTCCTTCTCCAACCGGTCAAAGTGGCGATATCCCACAAACACGCCCTCCTTGTACTCGACCTTGAGCTGGCCGTCGACGTACTCGCCAGGAAAGTTCCCGTGCGCAGCGCAATCCTCGATTCTCTTGGGAAAACTGACGGGTAGTCGGCCCTCGGGGTTTACGGCGCCTGTGAGAACATCGGCGATGGCGTGGCCGCATTCCTGGCCCGAGAACCAGGCCTGCACTACCCCTGACACTTGATCCAGCCAGGGCATGGCGATGGCAACTCCGGTAGAGTTGACCACCACGGTCTTCTCGTTAGCTCCCGCCACCGCCGACACGAGAGCATCCTGCGTGCCCTGTCGAGGCAGGTGAAACGAATCCTGATCTCGCCCCTCCGTCTCCCACTGGGGATCATGCCCAGTAAACACAACCGCCATATCCGCATCCCGCGCAACACGCACCGCCTCGCCCAACAAATCCGCATCATGATCCGACTCCAGCGAAAGCCCCAACCTCACGCCGCTCCGGCCCTCCAAGATGGTCAAACCAATCTTCGTAGGCGGATCGCTCAAGATGCGCAGACGATACGTCTTGCCCCCCGTGAAGCCGTGTCGGAACTCGGGTTCCGGGGCTGCGAGGAAGAGAGAGCCCATGGGGTCGGAGCAGTTGGTCGTTTGTTCCCAGACGAGTTGGTCGTCGACGAAGATGCGCGTCGGGCCGAGACCGGAGCAGGCAAAATAGTGCTGTCCTGTCTCGCGGGGGGTGAAGTCGCCGACGATTTCGAGACGTCGCCAGAGGGATTCCTGAGATCCGAGGGGGGAGTAGGCCGAGGTGAGCTGTCCGTGGAGTGTTGACACGGGGTCCGTGGCGTCGCCTTCGAAGAGCAGGCGAGTGAAACCTGGTTGTCCGTCCAGACCAACAACAGTACCGCAGTCGCCGCTGGTGTTAATAGCCGGGAGCAGACGCTCGCGGTGGGCACCCTTGGCAAAGGTAAAGGTGACGGAATCCCCCAGAGCTTCGTGCAGGGCGTCCCAGGGCGAGACCTTGCGATAGGCGTTGACAGATGCGCTGCCACCACCGTGGGCGAGGGCATCTTTGGCGAAGCCGATCAGCGCAATCGTTTTCCCGGCCGTCTTTTCCTTGGAGATGGGCAGGATGGCGTCTTTGTTCTTCAACAGGACGATGCCTCGAGCACCGGCGTTTCGAATCATGCTTCGCTGCTCGGGCGTGTCGGTCCTGAGTGCTTCTTCACCGAGATCGACTTCCTTTTCAAGCGCCTTCAACCTGAGAGCCCAGGCAATGACCGACCTCGCCCTATCGTCAATAGTCTCTTCAGACACTTCCCCCCGCTGCACCGCTTCCAGCACTTCCTCTTCCTTGCGCAGCCTCGGCGGACCAGGCATCTCCAAGTCCAACCCGGCCTTCAACGCCGCTGCCACCGAGTTCGTGCCGCCCCAATCGCTCATAACGAGGCCCTCCCAGCCCCATTCCCCGCGCAACACGTCCCGGAGCAACCACTCGTGCTGATCGCAGTGCACGCCGTTGACGTGGTTGTACGCCGTCATAATAGCCCACGGCCTCGCCTCCTTGACCGCAATCTCAAACGGCCTCAAGTAAATCTCCCTCAACGCGCGCTCCCCAATACTCTCATCAACCGTCGTCCTCTGCGTCTCCTGCTCATTCGCAACAAAATGCTTAATCGTCGCCGAAACCCCCTCCCCCTGCAACCCCCTAATCACCTCCGACGCGAGCCTCCCCGCGACCAACGGATCCTCGCTGAAGCTCTCAAAGTTGCGTCCCCCCAGCGGGTGTCGGTGGATGCACACCGTCGGTCCGAGGATGCAGTGCACGCCCTTTGCTCGGGCTTCGCGCGCGAGTTCGCGGCCGAACTGGTTGGCCAGGGAGGCGTCGAAGGTGGCGGCGAGGCAGCATGCTGCGGGGAAGCAGGCGGATTTGATGCTGGCGTCTGTTGCTGCTGAGCGGACTCCGTTTGGGCCGTCTGCCGTCTGGGTATGTGTGTTAGGGTGAAGGAGGATGAGTGTGTTTGTGGGAGAGGACGGACTTTGATGGACGGGACTTGTTTGTCCGAGATGCCGACGGTTTCTGAAAAGTTCTTCCCCGCAAGGAGGGAAATCTGGGTTGTCAGCAACACTCAAAGACGAGGGTTCGGGCTTACCTTTTCCTCTAGGGTCAGCGTCTCGAGGAGAGTCTTTGCCAGGTTGTGAAACTCCATTGTATTCCGTCTCTTGAACAACTGTGTAGGGTATTGTGAGAAGACATCACAACACCTTGCGAAGTGCGTAACCTTTGACCCATGTAGGTGAAGACGTCTCCAACTATCCCTCGCTTCTAGCGAATCACACCAAGTTCCGAGACATGTCCCGAACTCCCCACCCAACTCGGTCAACGCTACTCCGGCTGTTCCCCGACGTTGAATCCATTCTTCGTCAGTCAAATGACCTCGGCTGCTATTCTCCCTCAAAGATCCACTGCCTATGCATCTCTAGCCGAGTCCATTGTTTCCTGATTCGCTCGCCTTCTCGGAGTGTCGCTCGCTTCTCCGCACATCCCCGGTTCGTGATGGAGGGGATAACGCGTCCTCTACGGAGTAGACTCAGGTGGATCTGAGATGCGGGGGTTCACTTGTTGGAGACATCCGCTACTCCCCGTGGGCTTTTGCCACATCATTCTGTCGTTGTATGGTGCTATGAGGTTGGACATGAGCCGGCTGAGTCTAGAGCTTGAAGGAGGACTCTAAATTGGTCGGTTCAATTAAGCCATTTGGTACTCCTAACAAGTTTATAACCGTTGACATAAAGACGAGCATTAAAACTGGGCAGACTGCGGATGTAAGTAAGTTGTACCCGACACTCGGGCGTAGCAAATTGAGCACATATTGCACATCAAAGGTAGTGGGTAAAAGTATGCATAAAAAGAATATTAATTAAGTTGTTTAAGTGAGGTGGTTTCCAGAGTGTTGATGCCCTCCCGAGTGACATCATCAAGCACATGCATCAAATTTCTTCGGTCAGGGTCAGCGACTCGGAATCAGGGACAGGTCCTTATCGATATGTCAAGTCGTATTCACACCTAAGCCAACTCAACCTGGCGAACATTATCCTTCTTGGTATCCCTCTCCATATCTCCCCCCTCGACATCCTTCCCAAAAACACCCTCGGACGGACCATCAAAGATTTCCTGAATCTCCTCCAAAGTATGGCCCTTCGTCTCAGGAAACAAGAAGTAGATGATGACAAGAAGAACCGCCAAGATGCAGCAGAACACGATGTAATACTTCCACCCGATGCTCTGCATAGCAATAGGGTTGACTTGGTTACCAACCACCAAACCAGCAAAGGTCGACAGGTACATGGCCGAAACACCGCGTCCTCGGAGAGTGTAGGGGAAGATTTCCACCGTGTACGCCTGCAAGAGCGGCGCCCACGCAATGGCGTAGAAGAAGAACGTGATAAAAACGAAGCCCACAACAACCCGACCAGTCGTCTCGCTATGCGTCGCCGCAAAATGCGCGCTCAAGCCCGTCCAGATGATATAGCACACAAACATACCCGACGTCGAAGCCAAGAACAGCGTTCTCCGACCCAGCCGGTCAACCATCATGGCGCCCGCAAAGATGGCGGCCAGCCAGTTGGAGATTTGCAGCAACCCGTTAATAAGCGTCTGGTCCTTGGCCTCGGTGATACCAATGGTGTTGAGCACGAGCGTCAGGTAGTAACTGATAATGTTGATGCCGTTCCACTGCGCGAACCAACCCACCACGACGGCGATGAGGGTGCGTTTTCGGTTGGCTGGCGTGCGCACCAGGTCGAGCCACGACGTCGAAGACATGGTGTCCGCTTCGGCCGTGATGGCCCCTTCGATTTCGGCCATTTCAAACGCCACCAGGGGAGAGTTCATGTCGCCGCCGGCGTGGTAGTCGGCGAGAATCTTGTGGGCTTCGGCGCGGCGGCCCTGGGCGATCAGCCATCGGGGCGATTCGGGCAGGAAGTAGATGCTCAGCAGCTGCAGCGCGGGGAGCGCGCCCTGGAGGAGCGAGGGGATGCGCCAGCTCCAGTTGGAGCTGAGCTTGAAGGTGCCAAAGGTGCACCAGGCCGCGATGATTCCGCCGAGGTACTATCTAAGTTAGATGGTGTTGTGCGTCGACTGCTTGGCAGGGGAGACTTACAAAGGAAGTGTTGTAGAGAGCAGTCAGCTTCCCGCGGTGCGTCGGATACGCAAGCTCAGTAATGAGAATCGGGCTCGGTTGCGCCAGGAAACTAGTAAAGAAGCCCAAGACAGCTCTTGCGGCGATGAATGTGTGCAGGTTCTGCGACACGCCCTGCATGACGGCAAAGGCGACGCACGTCAGAGCCCCAACGGCCATTGTAGTCTTTCGGCCGTATCGATCGCAGATGTATGTGACGAGGAACAGGGCGAAGAACTTTCCGGCCGGATAGACGGAGTTGAGGGCGCCGAGGAGGGCGCCTTGGGGCTGGCCGAAGAATTGGCGCCATTGGGGGAGGGTTTGGAGACCGTTCATCATGGATCCTATGAGGCGTGAGCTATGGTCAATGGGTTTCGGAGTTTCGTCGAGATTCGTAGTTCGTACCATCGTAGCCAATTGCCCCGGAGGAGACGAGGGGGATGAGGAGGAGGAAGTTGAGCTTGATGAGATGTGGTGTTCGGTACCAAGGTCGAGGGTCGTCGGGGAGATACTTTGAAGCTGTGTCAGTAATTGATATCTCCAAATAATAGCCATTGAACTCACGGCAGCAATGTCAGCCCCCACCGCCACCTCGGCGCCTTTCTTGTTGTTGCTCAATGCACCCATGGTTACAATAGGGGTCAACTGAGTATCAAACCAAGACCTCGAAGAGAAATGTCTGGTTCCAACTTGATGATGAAGCAGGGTAAAGCGATGAGCAGGGAAGCCCAGCTGTCGATCCTTCAAGGTCTTTATAAGTTATGGCCAGCCACCTCAAGACTCACGACAACATGAGGAGAGAAGGAGATCAAGATTTGTTCCCCAATCCCCACACGATTGAACAATTGACCCCACGGGGAAAGACTCGTTCATGTCAGGTGGAGAAATGGTCTCTTCAAAACTGCTATAGCTCGAGGCCCTGTTCCCGGCCACTCGGTTCTGTCTTGGTTCCGAGATTCGGAAGAGATGGTGCCCCGCCATCCGAGATTTCGGGTATCTGATTCGTGGCGTTGGGGAACGTCTTCCGAATGAGGTCGCGGCGGATTGGAACTGACGGGACGGGCCAACGGTTGGATTTAGCCTGAATGGTGATTTACCGAAGGGTAATTACGAGACCCTATGGAGAGCTGAACTTGGCATGTGAGAGTGAACTATCGGGTCGTGTTGGTGAACTTGGACACAGATGTCTGAGTGAGGACGGGAGATGTTGATTGGCTCTGGCCCTCTGGGTAATGAAGAGATAGTATGATATGGTCACGTCCTCGGTACAACGGTGCAGTGGCAATATTGACATGTCAGGGGGTTCAGGTGAGATACTCGTCCAAGAAATCTATTCTACGCATCATCCGTTTACGGTCATTATTTGACGTCATGCCATGGGCCGTGGGGCTTGGCCTGTAGAGGACCAGCTGAATCCTGATGAATGCAACGGGGAATCATGGATATTAGCAAGATGACGTCTTT
This sequence comes from Thelonectria blattea, assembly GCA_024115155.1. Classification (NCBI taxonomy): domain Eukaryota; kingdom Fungi; phylum Ascomycota; class Sordariomycetes; order Hypocreales; family Nectriaceae; genus Thelonectria; species Thelonectria blattea. The sequence goes on from JAMQMW010002801.1 coordinate 36,557, forward strand.
TCTGCCTCCACAAGAACCCCCGTTGACTTGGTATACGCAGAGCTCTCTTCCCAAAAAGCCTTCACCTGTGACATGAACGCCTTGTCCGACCAAATGAACCGCTCCAGAATTTGAACCAACTCTGGCCACGACGTATACAAGCCACGAAGCCTTGTGCTGTGATTGAAGTGCAGCAGTCTCATATAATCCGACCGGATGGCTCCCGCCGGGGCAAAAGCACCACCAATATGCAAAAGCCAAGCCAGTAGATCAGGCCCCTGGTCCCATCCGACGTGAGCATGTGCTTCTTGGAGTTTGCAGAGCAGCTGTAATGAGAGGTGGGACTGGCAGACAAATTAGTAAAGCCCGAAAGAGCTGCACTTTAATGGGAGAAATCCCTTGGTTATGTGCATGCAGTGACTTACAGGAATTGTCGAACCACGCCAGAGTTTGCAGCGCAGCATGGCTGAGCACAAATATGCCGCCAGATGGCAACACTGAGAGATGATACAACGATTTGGCAGGCTCACCAGCCTCGACTGGATGGATGCCTGGTGGTTGTCAATATGCGCCATGGATATGACATCCTCTTTGCCGAACAGGGCGGATGCTCGGATGCACTGCAACGCATAGATGTCCTTGAGAACCTCGATGAACTCCTCGCTTAGTAGGTGCGAGTAGGCTTGGAATCCAGGTGGTAGGAAGAAAAAGTTTGGCGAGAAGGGGTCTCGTCGCCACTGGAGCTCGGAAAAGGTTGTGTGGTCGACGATTCGGCTGGATCCCGCCATGACGGAACAATTCAGATCTTGCCTGTTGAGAGTAAGCATGAGCTGCAGAATTCCTACGCAGTCGCTCACCAGAATATGGCACGTTTAATCCCGTCGCTCAAGTACACGCCTTTTGTCCGACAAAGATCAAGAAGTTGCCGTATTGCCCCCATGTGAAGTTGGACTTGACGCGGCATTCCAAGTTGAGCCTGTGTTGTCAACGTCAGTAATCATCACCACCTCTGCCAATACATGCACACCTCTATCCCGGCGAGCAACAAAATGGCCCCCAGTGTCGACTCAGAAGCCGCTCTATCGGGAGACGTCATGCGTTGACGAATGGAACTCAGGGCCTCGCTCTGGTACCCGAGACACTCCCTATCGATGCCGCCAGCCGTCGCGGAAAACGCAAACGTGAGCATGACGGCGCTCAGTAGCGCATCATCATCCAGTCCCTTTCGAAGCACGGAGCGGAAGTTTTGGAGAACAAGCTCGTCCAAGACGCTAAACTCGGGCTCCGCCGCCTGCTGGGCCCTGTCTGGACCATCAATGTAAGCCTTTGTGTGGTCTCCAAGAGCTGCTGAACTCACGGTGACTGAGCAACGTTCTCAGCCGGGGCGACTCCGCGGCGAGCATTTCGAGCGGCCCGCTAGGGAGTAGAAGGGAGCGCGGTGATGTGACGAGACTTTGACTTTGTTCGTGCTTGCTCGTGGGCTTGCCAGCGTCATGTTTCTTGGATACGTCGCGAAAGTTGTGACCCAACTTTTGCTGGAGGTTCCGTTTGTTCTTGAGGCTGCGCGCAACGGCATGCGATCGAGCTAAGCGTCTCGCTGTGCGGTCTTTTGCGTCATGTGGATTCTGGGTGCAGACAAAGTGGAATTGGTTGTCTGGGGGATCAATGATCAGGTTGCAGTCAGTTGTGCTCGGATTTGAGGCCTTGGCTTACTGAGCTTGGTTCCGTGGGTTCCGACTTTCCGGGAGGTTGACGCATTGCCGGGTAATTGAACTGAGACGCTTTTAGGCTTGATTGGAAAGTATTAGCTGCCTTCACAGCATGTTTAAAAGCAGGCGATGAATTGGGTTGATGTTGGTCAAATGTGAGGTCCAAAGTCGTAAATTACAAATCGGGATTGTGAGGAAGCCTTGACCAAGATTGATAAGAAGCACAGTACGTGTCCTCAGAGCGACTCATATTAGTACACTGTGTAGCTTAGAGGCGGGACAATTACACAACTTGGACAAGGGACAACATGGATTCTTCTAACCTCTTCCCAGCTCCAGAGAATTCTTCGAACATAATTCAGGAAAGGATAAGCACCCTTGATAATTACCCTGCCTTTGTGCCTCCCAGTTGCTCGTTCAGTCACGCCATGGCAATATAGGACCAACAAAACTCACAGGGTACCCTGCACAGCCTCAACGGCCAACTCATGAAGACATGATTGCATAGCCTGAAAGTGGGCTTTCATGCACGTCAATAGTTTGGAAGGATTCAAGCTTATAACCAACAACGTCCGCAAAATAAAGGAGGCCTGGTCGTTTTCGTACTCAAGGTCGTCACCGCCCCTTATTCCAAGTTTCCCAATTGTTGCTCCCTCAAGTCACATCGGGCAGTTGAGTTACGCACACAGATCACCATGTCACGAAGAGGATCGGACATCGAAACTATTCTCATAAACGACCCATTCGAGCAAGATGACTCTGGGGAGGATAATGAGCAGCCAGATCACCAACCAGACCAGCAACCACATCAACAACCCCCCATGCCATACCTCCCACTCCATCCTCCACGCAGCTTAACCTCCCCATCCCTCAACCGCACCGGCTCCCTCCACAGCCCCCTCTTCACCACCCTCCCCACCTCCCTCCGCCTCACCATCCTCCATCTCTCCTTCGGCCACCAAATCCTCCACCTAGACCTCGACCACGACCACCCGCCCAAACCCCCAACCTCCACAAACCCAACCGAAACCCACGCCAACCGCAGCAGCCGCGAGCGCAACGACCCCTCCAGCTACATGCGCCTCATCTGGCCGCGCCGCCACCTCCGCGTGGACGAGCGACAGCCCAAGAAGTGGCGCTGGTTCAGCTGCGCTTGTCACAGGTGGTGGACGCCGTTCGACTGCGCGTTTCTGAATCCCATGTCTGAGCCGTGGGCGGACTGGTGCAAGTTTGGGTGTGACTGGTTGTGTCCGGGGTATGCTCTCGGGCAGTGTCATGTTGCGGTTATGGGGTGGCTGCTTGCTTGCCATCAGGCGTGAGTATCTAGTTTGCCGTGCAAGTGTGCTCTGGATATGAGAATGGCGCTGACTCGACATGTAGATATGTAGAGGGCATCGACGTGCTCTACTCGACCAATACATTCCATCTATCCAACACAGACCTCATTCTTAACCTCCCACGGCTACTTCTCCCGTCGAGTCTCGCGTGCATAACCTCCGTCGAACTACTGTGGAAGATTCATCCATTCCGCGAGCAAAATCCCCATGATCCCCCGCAATCAGATCACGCCGCCTTCGTCGCTCTGATGGAGCAAACACCCCAAATCTTCCCCAACCTCACGAAGCTGTACGTGTCGCTTCAGGGAGACATGGTGGTCCCCGGACACTCCATCCCCGAGGACAACCTCTTCACCGAAGAAGTCTATGAAATAGTGCAACGGGAAATCTTGGTTCCCATGGAAACCATGCTGCGGCGATTCAGTTCACTCAGGGCATGCATAATCGCCATCCCTTCATCCTGCTACGGCGCTCAAAAGCGCCACGTCATCAACAATAATGGCGTGTTTGCCAACGCAAAGGGCGGGTTTGAGTGTGTGGAGAGGCTCTGGCGAGATCTTTCAGGGTCGCCTTCGAGCATGAAGGGATATTGGCTCCAACTTGGTCACCGAGACCTAGGTTCGTCCCCCTATCTGCAGAGGTACGCCTGCATGATGGATACTCCGCCACCCGATGAACAAATGGGCGGCCTGGAGCTACAAAGTCTCTATTTCAGTAGTGTTTCTCCTTGGTAATGGGCTAGAAGCCTTTCATGATTGCTCCGAGCCACACGGGCTGGAAGGACAAACGGAGACAAGATCGAGCCAGTGGTTAAAACATATTTCCAAGCTGCTCTCGTCAACTCGAACACATGACACATCCAACACACGTAAGCCTACATGTACCCCCTGTCCTTGGCCGCCCGCAAAAGATGGGCAACGGCAACTTGCGAGCTCAACTCGGCGAGTTCGGCGGGCGTCGACGACTTGAACTTTGTCACCACGACTCCCCACGAGTTCGGGGCTTTGACGACGACGCGGTAATCGCTGCTGGTCTCGATGTTGCACCCGGCCTCGAACAGCATCTTGGCGCACTCGAGGAACCCGTTCGCGGCGGCGATGTGAATGGGCGCTAGATCAGACCGAGAAGATCCCGGCGACCCGGGGAGGAAGCGGTCTGGGATGGCACCGTGGTTCAGGAGCAGTCGGAGCACGTGGGCGTGGCCTCCAAGAGTGGCAAAGTGGCACGCCGTGAACTCCAGCTCCTGCGTGAGGCTGTTAACGTCGGCGTCGGCGAGGATCAGCTCCTTGACCACGTCGGCGTGTCCAACTCGGCAGGCGGCGTGCAACGGCGTCCTCCCAACCTTGTCCGTGGCGTCGACTTCGGCTCCGTGTGCCAGGAAGAGCCGGACCACCTCGATGGCTCCGGCGGCAGCGGCGTGCCAGAGCGGCGTTCGGCCCGAGCTGTCCTCGGACGCCAGCAGGGGGGAGTCGGTGGCTTGCTCTAGGATGCACCGAGCGGCATGGACGTTATTCATGGCCGCGGCGCGGTGCAACGGCGTCTCGTGGAGCTTGTTGAGTACGTGTTCGATACCCTCTTCCTCCTCTTCATCTTCCTCTCCCTCTGAAGCTGTGGTGAAGGACTCCCGTCGACGACCATCGTCAGACCCGGCCTCTGCCGCATCCGGGAACATGTCGAACTCTTTGTTGAGGTGCTGCTTCGGCCCTTCCACCGACATTAGCTTGGCTAGAATGGCCTTGACGTCGCCCGACCGGATGTACGACGCCACGAGGTGAGCCGCCTTATCGAGGCGGTAGTAGGGGTCGGACCACTGCGACTCCAAATGGCGGCCGATTCTGTCCAGGAGAAGCTCGAGTATCTCCGCGTCGCCCGACAGCACGGCCAGGTGGGTGACGGAGAGGCCAGACTTCGAAAAGCTCCTGGTGTCGGCGTCGTGCTTGTCGAGCAGGAAGACGGCCTCCTTGTGACCGAGGGCGCACGCCCAGTGCAGCGGCTTGAAGCCAGCAAACATGTCATGCCACGGCTCCGGCTCGTCGGCGACGATGGAGGTCCTGGCCTCGACCATGGCGGTGCTCAGCGGGCTATCGAGCAGCTCGGCCGTCGCCGTGACGTCGTTGTTGATGCAGGCCCGGACAAGTAGCATCGAGAAGTAGTCCTGGAACATATTGGCCTCGCCGTGGCCGGCCGTCTCGATACGGAGGTCAGCCCTCGCGGCGCGGGAGACCATCTGGGCAAACGACTTCTGCCCGGTCCCCTGGCCGTCTGCGCTCCGCATCTCTCGAGGGAGAACCAGGATGCGGCGGGACATGGGCTGGGCAGCAGCACCGGAAGTGCCGAGACCGGACTGCCACGGGTCCTCGATCACGGGATCACCGGCGAGGACCGTCAGAGACCCAACGGCGCTGTCCACTTCCTCGGCGTCGAGCTCATGTCTCCCTTTGGGCAGCATGTAGTAGGGCTGCGGGGCGGCCAGCTCGCCATCAGTGTCGAGCTCGTGAATGTGCGAGACGTCAAGGCGAATGTACGTCTTGTTGCGCTCCCGCACCGTCTCGACCGCCGCGGCCGCGTACTGGTGAGCGTGTCGATCCGATAGACGGAGAACCCCCAGCTCATCTTTGGCCAGGAATGAAGTATTGGGCTCCAGATGGGCCTCATCTGGGCCGACCTCAAAGGTCCGCTGGAAGCACCAGCAGTGCCAAGACAAGGGGCCGCGCTGGCCGGGGGAGATTCCGACGTAGACGTCTGTGTAGATGTTGTCGGAGCCCGAGGTGAGGTCAATGTGCACCGAGTAGCGGAACACGCCGAGCACACTGTTGTACGTGGATGTCTCGGGCTTCAGCGTCCACGTCTGCCAGCTCCAGGTGCGCCGAGGATGGACGTCGACGAGCTCGTGGCTAACGGCATCGTTGCGGGACACGACAATGTCCGGCAGGCCGTAGATGGGCAGCTGCTTCACGTAGATGTACCTCATGTCTCCCCCTGGCTCGGGAGTTCTCGCCTGGCCCGACGGCTCCCACAGAACCCAGAAGACTCTTTCGGCGTTGAGCCGCGCGTGCTGGTCGCCGCCGAGGGCCACGAGCTGGATGGCGAGGTTGTAGTACGACCAGGATCCGTTCTCCTCCCTGCTTCGCGGGAAGCAGTCCAAGATGGCGTAACACATCTCTCCAGCATCCCTGTCGGTCCACTGGCTGGCGTTGGGGTCGAAGCCCTCCTGCAGCCCGGGGAGGCTCTTGGACAGGGACAACTGCACGTGCAAGCCCGTGTTCGTCATGGTGGACGGCGCACTGGGTCTCGACGGGTCGGGGTTCAGCGGCTTGATGTCGCCGTAGGACTCGAAGTAGGCCGGGCTGGAAGCCAGGAGCCCCGAGAGCTGGTAGCGGAGCATGTCGTTTTCGGGACAGCTCCAGGCGAAGATGGAATGATCGTCCGTCACTGCCGCCCTTGTTAGCATCGAGGCGGCGTCCATCGCGTGGTGTTTTCAGTCGAAGTACCCTTGAGGATTTCCTCCTGCAGCCGCATAAACGCCCGCTGTCCTTCCCCGTAGAGCAGGGGCATGTGTACGTTGAAGATGCCCATTAGACAGTAGGCGATGTCTTCCCCTCGCGTGGTTTGCCTCTTTGCCGCCCACTTCATCTTATTAGCCACGCTCAAGTCGTCCAAGATGAGCGACCCGTCGAGCACGCCGAGGTCTATACCAGTGATGTCGCGCAGCAGCTCGGGAAACGGAATCCCCGAGGAGAGGCCCATCAGCCCCTGGCGGTCCCCCAGCTTAGTACCGAGCAGCTGCCAGTTCCTAGAGTAGAAGTAGACGTTGGCCGGGGCGATCAACTCCTGCAGGGTCCATCCACGCGTGAACCAGCGGCTATTCGAAATCGCGGAAACCAGTGGCCCCATCTCGTCCACGTCGTTGAGGAAGGTGTAGCACATGGCGGCGTCCCGGTACCAGCGGAACATGCTGTTGATGGCCTCGGACAGCTCGGCACTCGACGTCTTGTCGATGCAGCACGTGTCGATCCAGATGAAGCGGTAGCCGTGCGACTTTGCGAGAGCCGCCGAGTCTCGGATCTTTGCGAAGCCCGGCTTCCTCGTGATGCGGTGCGCAAACGGCCCGCTGGCCTTGCGAATCGAGCTGGTGGCGAGTTCCTGGATATCTTGGAACGTGACTTCCTCGTCCTCGCTTCCCCATGTGTGGGATAGGATCGCGTACGGCGATGCATCGTTGTCGCCCTTGCTGACTAGATGCAGAGTTGAGCTGTCGAGTAGTCGCATCGCATCGCCAGCAGATTAGTTAAAATAGGTCCGAATTTTTGGCGTGGAATCTGCTCTTCACAGCCGCATTTTGAGAAAAGCCTCATGTCTGGGCGCTCACGTGATGGAATATCCCGGTTCGCGCAATTGTGTGCCGAATTGATCGACGTCAAAAACGGAAGCCTCTCGACAATGGCTCTAAGGGGTAGATATGGTGTAATGGATAAGAGAAGGAATGGGTAGGTCCAAAATCGTCCGTCAGATTGATGCTTGGGAGGTCCAAGTTCCAAGGAACTAAGTTATCCCATTTTACGGGCGCTTGAAACTTGAAAGCTCTTTCCCTCTCTCCTCCGGACCTCCTTCCCACAATGACACCTGCAGGCAGGAATGACTTGCCAGGATGCGGAAATTTGCTCTCTTGCAGGTGTTGGGTGATAGAATCTGTAGCCCATTATTCAACTGTGTTGGAATCTATAAAGTGATGTCTTTCCCCCTAAAAAGAACTATTCTGAATGACATGCTGACGAAAAGCAAGTGTTTTATTACGGAAGACTTCAAGCTATTTCCAGAAGATCCAGAATCCAACATGTTTGGCGCTTCGAAGTGGTGGGCTGTTCAATGATGATCGATCCTGCGCGCGACTGCCCTGACACTTTGAAGTTTGGCCCAGTTGAGGCTGCCCTTTTGAAGAGAACCTGGCTCGGCTGTGCTTTGCAGGACTCTCTTTGTTGTTCCATTGAATTTTGGGACTGCAACTCCTCGATACGTTGACCCTCCCTCGAACGACACTGTCGCCAAGAGAACCAATCTTTCGATGGCCCAGGTGCCGCCCTCCCAAATGCTCCGAACGAACTCCTGCCAGAGTATCTTTTCTATGTTATTGAAGCCAAGCTAACCTCAATTGTTCTCTCGGCGTATTTGCCATAGGGACACATCGTCGACCACAGAGTGCAGACGTAAGTAGTGAATAGCGTCCCCATGAGAGCCAATTTCATGCGTCAAGAGTTCTTTGTCTACTTTCAACTCACGGCGAGCATATTCATGGGCCACCCTCTGTCAAGCCTCAAGGACGGAAGGCTCCAGCTCTAAATCCCATGTCCCGCGCCAGGATATCGAAGGACCTTGTCGACACCAGGTAAATGCGCAGGCCTCCCCTTTTGCTCCATTCCATAGAGTCATAGTCTCAAGCTTTGGCATATTAAGTGCAGATTCTGCTGCGTCTTGTAGTAGCTTGTTGGTCAGGGGCGGATTGGTCTCATACATCTCCCGGGAGGTCAATGTGAGGGATTGCAGCTGATGCCATCGCCAATCAGGTTGGCAAGCGTCGAAGAAGTGTAAGGCATCAGCTAGAAAAGCAACCGATAGGTGTTCAAGTTGCCGGCTTTTTGTCGCAAATGCAGCGCCTACCTCAGGAGTCGTGATCCGGACTCGGTCTGAGTTTACTTCCCAATTTTGGCTTCGAGAATGCTGGAACAACTCGAGATAATTTTCGTTGAAATCCTCGCATATTCTAACTGTCTTGACACTCGTCGGAAGTTGCTGGCTAATCATCTTTTCGTAGCCTATTGTTCAGATGGTTAGTCTTGTGACTCGATGAATCGAGATGTGGTTTCCTACCCAAATCCCATGGGTCTTGAGAGGCCTTTTCGGATAACTGCCATGGCTCATATATAATCGCTTGTAGCTGGGGAAGCTTTGACCAAAGGTATGATAAGGTTAAAGGATCCAGTTGACGACGACACTGTCGGCGTAGAAGGGATTTTGTGACGGCTTGTACCGAAGGGAGCTCTTCCTGAAACTTGAGAGTAGCGAGTCCAAATGGTCGTCGTAAGGCATCCTCGTTGGGTGCATCAATCATGTGGCCGTACCACCATCCGTGGCGTAGATCATGAATCGTTGTCGCGTCATCTTGCGGCTGGCTCTCGGATTCGACAAACTCGAGCTCATCTTCACCCGGAGCTCCAAAGTAACACCTCTTAAACCAGTGTTCCGAGTCACTTGGTGAGTATGCATTAAGCTCTAGCGTCAAGTCCCCCCCATCCCGCTTCCAGTTGGCCAAGATGGAGAATAATCTCGTAATTGCTGCTGCCATGATTTTATCGTTGGCAGATAACCATGTAACCGACTCCATATTTCGGCAACTTTGGCAAGTATACCTTTTAAGCTCGATGTTAAGCCAAATGTGCTTAACGAGCCCTCTCTGTCGCTCGGCGAGTCGGTCAAGCGAGTCGAGGCACGATGGATGAAGCTTGAGGCGGGCAAAGTTCTTCTTCTCTATGGCATTCCGCCATTCTTCCGAAACTGTGGCATAGGGCGTTATACATTTGTGATGTGTTAGTAGCTTCAAGATGATAGCGCGTATCTCAGGAGGTAATGAAGTCCAATCTGGCATGATGTTGGCGTTCCAGCTCCAAGCTGATGATGGCTGTTGTCGAGATCTTGGTATGCGTAATAGGGCAAGGAGTAAGTGATTGAGCCAAGGGGGAAAACATGAGATTTATTGGCCAAAAGTTTGATGACTCACCACGGACACCTGTCAAGGTTTACGCACGCGCAAGTATTCTTGTGATCAATGACGTCTCCAAAGGAGCCAACCAGCCACCATAGCAAAAGACACGGTTATTATACATGACGTGATGCAAAAGACAAATGACCAAATGTCTCTCGCTGATGCGAAGAACCTCCCTATATCCGGTGCAACATAACAGCATCAAACCCGATACCATAAAACACCGTAAGTTACAGGCTATATCTGCCCTTTTTGATGATAGTAGGTCAATGGCTGATCCGCACTATGAATTGTAAGATATTTCGCAATCATCCATTACGTAGGTAAGATGAAGACAGCCGAAAGGCCTCCGGACCTCAGCTATGTCTCAAGAAAGTGTCTCGCGCTCCTTCGCACGTTCGGCCTTATGCATGGAAATGCACATTGACATCTGGTGGCGAAGTCCTCTCGCTACGAAAAGAATGCCCTGTCCTGCCATGATAAGTAGCCCCCCCTTAGCTCTATGGGACCGAGAAATAGTCTGACACGTCAAATGGGATAGTGTCAACCTCGTTCCATCCGGTTGGCTTTGCCCCTCTATCATGCTCAAGACATTGCAGAGGAGAAACGAGGCAGTCCAGGCTCCGATGCCAACTCTGTACTCCACAAAGCACAAAGCTCACACCAAAACTTTTCTGACCCCCATCGCCGGAAATGTGCCTTGTACATTGGGGTAGCACACAGGAAGTGTGGTGGTGGCGGGGTGAAGGGCCAGCTGAACCTTGGGGGTTGAAAGTAGGGCAAACATGCACAATACTCTGCGGGTTAACATTTTTACGCCTCCACCTGAAGATTTTAAATAATATAGCGAGAAGAATTGTCGGACACACAGGAAGTTGAGTTGTGGCCCGAGTTGGTACGTCAAAGGGGTCAAGATAGAGAGATAATTGGGTGCCAATTTGAGGCTCTTCTATTGATCAAAGATGATCCCTTCAATAGGATGATGATTCTTGATTGTTCTCCTCCCTCAAATCGCGGGGTCTTTCCCCTCTTTACGAGGCCGG